>QEOQ01000041.1:103879-116087 GCA_010279815.1 Brachionus plicatilis | reverse complement strand
CGAGAATTAAATATTTTCAGGTATAAATGTTAATTTAATTATGTGTATTTTCGTTTGCTTTTTTTTCGATTTTTTTTTTCAAAATAACATGTAACAATAAAAATTACATATGTATACTAATATCAATTTTCGACAAAAATGATTTTTCGAATTCTCCCCCTTTCGATTTTCAATACGCACACTCACATTGCTTAGAAAGCTCGACACGACCACTCGTTCCTCGCAAAAATAGGTGACGCCTTTCTCTTACCAAGCGGTGTAAATAAATTTTATTCTTTTTAAAGCTTTTTTTAGACAACTTATTATTTTTGTTCAACTAATTTTCTTGGTAAAGCATTCAAAACATTTTGGTTCTTTAAATTTTCTGGCAAATTATTCTTAAATCTTAAATACCGTTAGATTTTCGATTAAATGGAGAAAAAATGAACTTCGTTTTGATTTTTAGTGTTTCGTTTAAAAATAAAAATTTACTAGTAATTATTTATATTATTTTTAAGATTTTAATTTATTAAATATTGAGTAAAAAATTATTATTAATAGAATAAAAAAAATTAAAATAAAAAGTTTTTAATGCAAAATTTTTTATTATTTTGATAAATCAAAAAGAAAAGATGAGATTCTTCAATTTTAATGGCTTTGTAAAATATTTTCTGTTGTTTATTGAATAGCTGAACCTTATTACAGCATTATTATAATCGATTTTTCACATTTTAAAAGATTTTAAATAAACAAGCTATATTATGTTGATTTGTTGCCGATGGCATAGTGTTGGAAAGTTGGATTTTTTTTTAAATACCTGTCATGTAATATTTGGTAGCTTGTTTAATTACGTGCATTGTTAAATAAAAGAGAGAGAATTAAAAACATGAGATTAATCTTTCTCTTAAAAATCTTGATACTTCATGTATTAATACTGGACGTAGCCTGGTAGGCTCATTCGAGTATAACATAGGTCCCAATCTTCTCAGAACGGCTCCTGGGGTTCCGTTCTAAGACGAGAGAGTCGGACTGTAGGCTATTGATGTCCGATTTCGCCGTCGTCTTGCCCGTGCGGAATTCGCTACGCTTGAACGCTTGGGGCACCGAACCAATTTGTCGTGTGTCTACGCCTTGTTGGAGGCCAGTCGCTTCGGCCTGTTACCATGCGTGGATGAGTACTGAAATGAATACCCTTTTCTCGACTGTTTCCTTCAGGAAAGGATCGGGCGCCACACTTTCTTGGTCACATTCAAAAGTTCTGCTGTTCTCGAGACGGATATCCTTATCGAGAATAGCTTCAGCCTACACCACTGATTTCTTCTCTTTATCTTGGTTAGTCAAAGATCCATCGAGCAATGGTCGATTACGGGTATTTTTCCGGAGTTTAAAGTATCTTTTAACCTATTAGCGTGAACAAACTGTTTCTAACTTTCATTCCGGACATTATGTTCTTGATTACAAGATTGGACACCCTTTGCTCTGTACGTTCTCTATTTCTTAAAGTTGTCATTTTCATCTGATTTTTTCTGGAATAAGAGTTTTCTACTTAATGGCTTTCCTGAGTACAGACACAATTTGCTCCCTTTCTGAGGGGTCGATGGAACAGCTTGTTCTCATTGCCGGGAAATGATCAAATTTATTTGTTATTTCTTCAAGAAACACTGACCATATTTTCGTTTGAACAGACATAATTGTGAAGCCTACTGGTCTTGCTATTTGTAATTTTTTAATTAAAAGGTGTATTTTGATATTTGGCCTTACGGCTTGTTTATCTATTTTATGAACATATTAAAATGAGAAACGACCGTCTTTGTAAGACGGGTTTAGTTTAAAATAAAGTTAATTGAAAACAAGCTTAGAACTAAGCATAGCGTGGGTTTGTAAGACGCTTTTAAAAGCTAAGTCTTAATTCTTAGCCCAAGATATATTTATAAAAATCTAAGCTTCTTTTTTTTGCTGAAGCATAAAGCACACTTAACGCTTAAATCGGATAAATGGCACTTTATCGAATAAGTGATGCTTTATCGAATACTTAATAATAAAACACATAATAAAAATTAACAAAGCACATTTAAAGCAATAAAGCTTAGCTAAGCTTAAACTTAGTTGTACTATTTTGTGATGATTGCGACATCACACTATCTTAATTGCTTGTGGACCTCTTGATAATTTTTACCTTTGTCTTTTGTTTTTATGTGAGTGTCAAATTCTTTAAGACTTCTTAAAGGATTATTTGGAGTATCCCAATTCAAATCTTGACCGTTATTTCTAGGAATTTCCGCGTTCTCCTCTAATGGTATGCTCAACGAAACATCTTTCAAGACTCAATGAACGAATTAGTTTAGGGTCATTTAAATTGAAACGTGACATCATTAAATGAAACCTTTTGTGTCTTTATCGGTTCTAAAAAAGATTTTCTTATGTGCTGTCCAGGTTCAGAACTTTAGTCCAAATTTCGGCGTGTAAAAGTTCTTCTATTCTTAATTCTAAAACAAAAACTAAAACTAAAATAAAACTAAGAGAACATATGATATACATACCAAACTTGTATAGAAAAACATCCACAGAAAGCTGACATTGAAAAAATTAGATAATTACTAATAAGAAGCCAACGACAACAATTAAAGATTTTTTTGGTAACGTAAATATTAAGGATGCTTCTACACTGCTTCCAATACACAATTTTAAACAACAGATAGATATGAAAAGAAAAAAAGAAGCTGATTTTTGAAAAGAGGCCAAAACTTTAAAAGAGCTTGTTATTCAAGAAAAGAATAAGGTTACTAAATCAGGGAAAGATTTTATTCTATTCGATAGTGAATGTGAAGATGAGTAACGTATTTCAATTGTTTCCACTTAGGAAAATTTAGAATTTTTAAACTCTTAGTTAGTTTGGTGTGTCGATGGGACTTTGAAATAAGTCCAGATATATTTAAACAACTTTTAACTAATGTAAAAAAAAAATAGAAATTTTTGTTTAGTTTATTGTTTTTCGCCTAATAAATAGCAAAAAACATATATAAAATTATTTAATAATTTAAAATCAAAAGGGATTTCAGTAACTCCGGTCTATATTTTTTCTGATATAGAACTAGCAATTATTAATTTAATTCGAGAATGCTTTTTCCATTTAACATCAAATTTATGGAAACATGTGACTAATGGCCAAAGAAAATGTGTCAATTATGAATTGTATAAAATTTTGAATATAAATTTTAAATATTCCTGAAATTTTTTTGGTTCAAAATTTCGAATTAAATACTGAGAAAATGGAATGAATTGATCAAAATGGATCTACATTGAACAGGTGGAACAGAACGAACTGAATGAACGGAAATGGATGGAATGGTAATCCTAATCTCTTAAGCGTCTCGGTCCTGTTCCTAAAAATGTAATGGAGCCTGCAGTATTGAATTTTAATATAGAAATTTTTAACGTTTAAATGTGATTTTTTCATTTGGTCTTAATTTTGGTTCGAAAAAATCTTTTGTTTTGTGATAATTAAAAATTAAGGCCAACTCATTCATCTAATTTCAAAAGATCTTTGAAGAAATTTAGAGAAATCAATTGATTTTAAGATTTTAGTACATTTTTCTCTAAAAAGTCTTTTTTAAATAAAGATTAGAATATCACTAATATTTGGTTTCTAATGCCGCACTAAATGTCCATGAACATGGTTTAGCACCTCAAAATCTTTTCAAGGAGTAAGATAGTTAAGATGAAAATCATGATCGCTTATGCAAGTATTATCCTAAAATTTTACTTTAAAATATTTTTTATTTATTTATAATAAAGAGATGATACATTTTTAACAATTTAAAAATTAAAATTAAAATTTTGACACTCAAAATCGATTTTCAATTTTTTTAATTTACATCAATACATTTTTGGTATCTCTAAAATATCTCTATATTTTCTTAAAATTTGCCAAATTAAAGCGATTTTTTAAAGAACAAAAAATCTTTAAAAAATCTTTTTTGACTGAGTAGCATTCAATATTCAATTTTATTTTTCAATAAATTAATTAATGAGCCACATTATCAAACATTACTTAAAATAATTAAAAATTTAAAGTTTTAGTTTGATTTATAAATTTTTTTTTAAATATAGATATTTAACTAAAAAAATTTCTGAAAAAAAATTCTTCAATTTTTTAAAGACTTTTTTTAGAGAAAAAAAAGCAAGATAAATTTAATTCAAGCAAAAAATTGATAAATTTGATTAGGACTTTATTTGATTATATGAGTGAATCAAACTAAATTTACAAGCCAAAAAAAAAGTTAAAATTTATTTTCGAAAAATCCAAGACAAACAAGAAAATTTATTTTTTGGCATATGTAATTTTCATGGCGTTAGTTGGAGCAATTTTGAAGCCCTGGAGAGCGTCTTTGGCAATAGTGGCCAAATGCTCATTTTCAAACTCAACAAAAGCAATATCAAACCTGCCAGGCACAAGCCGGACCTCTCTGAAGCCGGCAAAAGGCTGAAACAACATTTGCAAAACAGTTTGTTCAGTATCTTCTGGTAGATTGACCAAAAACAAAATTTTATTAGGCTGGTCACCCGAGCCTCCTTGAACAGCTACCTGCGCAGTTCCACTGACTGCCGCACTCTCGGCCTTCTTCTTTTCTTTTTTGGCCGCTTGCTCTGCTGCCTCTTCTTTGGCGTCTTTTTTGGGCCGTTCTACAAAAGTTCCATACCTCTTGGCAATCACATCTGACTGGGTCTTGGCGTACTGAATTCTCATCGGCTTGTCATAAAAAGGAAAACCCTGCATGGATCTCAAAGCATTCGAAGCACTGTTTATATCATTAAATATGACAAAAGCTTGACCGCGCATCTTTAGGTGCTTCTTGGCGACTATGTCAATTATTTGACCGAATTGGGAAAAAATTGCATAAAGTGATTTTTTTAGCTCTTAAATAAAATTAAGAATGTAAAATTTTAAAAAGAGGAACATTAAAATTACCTTCTTTTTTGATTTTTTCATTTAAATTGTTTATGTAGATTGTGTGGTTGGGTCGGTTTTCCATTTTTTAGTTGACAATTTTTTTTTTTTAAATCTGAATTTTGAATTTCAAGCAAATTTAAATTTTTTTTTTCGAGTTTAGAATTTTTTAAACAGTTTTTTTTTATTTAATTTCAGAATCAAGTTAACAATTAATTAATTTTTTTAACCAAAAAAAAATTATTTAAACTTTTTAATTTTTCGTATAATGTGAAAAAATTAAGTTAAAGAAAAATTATTTTTCGTTTTTTTACTAGAAGTTTAATAATTAAATTTTTTTATTTTTTCAAATTTATAAAATCGTTTAACTTTGATAGTTTTTTTTCATACACTATCAACACTCAAAGCTCCAAGTGTTTTTTCGATGCTTTTTGTTATTTCTTTCCTTTTGCTCTTTGCTTAATATATTTAGTAATTTTTGAAAATTTTTTTTTTCATAAAATATTATATTTGAAAATTATTATAATTCATTTATTTTTGTTTGTAAATGTTTTTATTTTTCTGTAAAAAGGAAAATTTAGGTGTTGAGGCTCAAGAGGGGTTTTAGGACCCACCAGAAATATTATCTTTTTTTTTATAATTAGAATACCAAGATAATTAACCATTAAATTTAAAAGTCTACTTGTGTTTAATATTTGATGTTACGCAATAAATATTTTTGGATAATGTTTATAATGATTGTGAGAAAAATGATGACTATGGTAATGATTTTGAAAATGAAATGAAATGAATGCTGAGTGCGATTCAGATACTTTCAAATGTATCAAATTTTATAAGGATAAAGTTAAGAAACTTTATTTTCTAAATTAAAAAGTAAGAATTAATAAAGTTATGCCAAGAAACAATACATGGTAAATAAAATCGTCTTAAACTCCAATTACTTCAGCTGCTTCAAGCCAGTCAACAATATTTTGAAGAATTCTTAAAGGTTCTTTAACAATTTTTTGAGTTTTTTTCTACATGGGTTTGGAAAAATTTTCTTTAGATAATAATCAGGTATTTTTAAAGTTATTGTTTAAATCTTTTTTCTTCTCAATTCTTTCAATTTTAATATTAATTTTTATAAAATTTTTACTTTTCAAATTTTATAAAATAACGTTCTAGTTTTAAATGATCAGAGATTATAAAGAGACAAAATTTCGGTGGTGTTTATTTTTGGTGGAAACCAGAGTTGCTTAAAAGTTCCAGAAAAAAGACCAAGTCCAGAATTTTTTAAAAAATTTTCTAGATCAGGCTTCATATCAAAAAATTTATATACTCTTGGGTTGTCTAATGTAATAGATTTGCCATATTTTGTAAATAAATATATCAGAATTTTGTTGCAATTTTAGCATAAATTTCTTCTTTAGTATTCAAAATTTTAAAGCCTGGACTTGGACTTTTGAATGAAAATTTTTAAAAAAAAGTCTGGAGTTGGACTTGATATGAGATTTGTGACTTTTAAACAATTCTGGTGGAAACTAAGGATTTTAATTTAATTGTTTGATCCCTACAAAATATCTTAGATTAACATCGGAAGCGATGATAAGCGTAATCGATAGGGACCAGTGGACTGGAAGAAGATGGTTTATTTTTTCCAGAATTTACAGCATTCATTGTGAATTTTGGTACAGGAAACAATAAAAATATAGAAAATGTTAAATTTTAAGTCTTGAAGGACCAAAACATGTTCTGTAAATTGTACCAACTGAAACATCCTTTGTACCACCAATATACTCATTCATATTACATTTGATTCTTGTGTAGGGAAGAAGGTTTTCAAATCTATTTGTAAAAATATATACCTCTAAGGACTGAAAGTATAGATAAATAATATTTTTTTTTAGATAAAAAAATAATATTCCTTTTTCAAATTTTTTCTTTTAAATAATTTTAGCGTATTACTAAAAGCTAGTCAAAGTTTTTTTAAAAGTATAACAAAAATCATAAGGGAAATTTTGTTTTCAATCTGTGACTTTTTTTTACACATTTTAAATAAATAATCAAATTTATTTAAACTTAAAAGCAGATCTTGTTTGAGAGTTTTTTGGACTCCTTTGGTCCTTAACGTAGTAAATAAAAACTGGTCTATCAATGCAAAATAAAAATTTTTATCAGAAAAAGACAATTTTGTAGCAATTTTTCTCTGCGATGGTGAGGTTTAGATCAAAATTTTTGCAAAATATATTTTTTTAATTGAACACCAGTTTTATTTAAATTGTTAGCAGTTGTTTTAAAAATAAATAAATTAAAATTTTTAAGCATAACTTTTTAAACGTAAACAAAAACAAATAATTAAAAAAATCTTTTAGAAGTATAGAACGAGCATTAATAGAAACATTAATAAATTTTAATTTTTTAAACTTTTTTCCTGAATCAATTTAACTTATATTTCATTTATGCTAAAAATTTTCAAATTTTTCCAAATCATCAATTTGAATAATATTTTAATTATTGGCTCCAAATTTCACCGCCACTTTTTCTCAAATTTTAGAAAAACTTTATTAAAAAAATTTTCTAATGATTTAAAGCCAATTTTACAGAGGAAAAACCTGTTGGGACAAAAAAGGTTTGAATCATTTCAATCTCTTTAGAATAAAAAAATATTTCAATAAATTTTCCATTAACAAAAAAATGAATATTTACACCAGAAAAAATATTTTTTAAAGACATCTTTTTTATTTGTAAAAAAACTACAAAAAAATTGATAAAAAATAAAATTTACTTTCACTTTCACTTTTCACATTTATTTTTTCTATTTTTAAATGTTTACCTATAGCCTACAAGTCTCAATATCATCAAAAATAAATTGATTATATCCACATAAATATTTAAGGCAGCAAAAATGTAGTCTTCTGGACTAATCGAGTTTTTGTGATTGCCTCCAAGCATTAGCTGTGTGTCAAAAACCAAATAGAAAGAGAAAAGACCAGCTCCCAAAGCCGCGTACAGTATGTTCAAAATTTGGCTTCTTAAAATCGCAGCAACAATTCCAAATACAAACAGAACAATGGCAAATACGAAAAGATATATTCCATAGCCAGTGAAGTCAATTTTTGTTTGAAAGGCGAATATTGTTAGAGCGATCACTACTACACTAGTGATGCCCAGTGCAATAAAAACAGTGTTGATGCTGTAGACTGCTGAAATGGCACCAACTAATATTGACTCAAAGACTGTGAATACCATTAGTAAAATAATGTTTATGGGATATTTTCTGCTCACTGATTCACAGCAGACCAATACTATCATTATAGCTAATGTGCATCCTAGTGCTACCCAAAGGATCCAGGAATTTGAGTAGAAAAAAATTTTCACTGGTTTCAAAAATACAAACAAAGCTGTTATTGCCACAGTGATTAGAAGTTGTAAGGTGACAATGCTGTAAACTTTTCGAATGAACGCATGTCGGATCTTTACATCAGAAAATGAAAAAGTTCCTTCAGTATTGTACGAAGTTGACTGATTTTGCTGGTCTTGGTTGATCATTATCTGAGCCTTGAGTTTATCTTTAGTTAATTGAAAACAGATTAGATGAGATTTATTTTTTTTGCTCAAATGTAAATAAGATAATTTTTAAAAATATATTACTAATAGACCCAGGTATATTAAATTAGCATTTATTATGCGATTGACATCTTTTTTAATGACATTTGTATTGAAATTATTTTTATTAAAAATAAATTTTCTAGAATAAATAATCAAAATTTGATTAGTAATATACATGTAAAATAAACAAAAAAATGTGCAAATCTAAAATTTTAATAATATATGAAAAATTATTAAATTTTTAAAAATAATTTTATTTCTTGAAAATAATTTTTTTGTCAATATTCAAAACAATCCTTTTAGGGTCATGTGGATAATGTGATCAATGGTATGATGTCGGTTTGTTGAACATTTTGATCTGATCACTAAATTGGTGATCATTAAAATTTTGATCACCCCATTTTTTTTTTATTTAATCACAAAAATATTTTTTCGATCACCAAAAATACCTTTTTAAAATATTTTGAAAGAAATTCTTGTGAGTAAATGCATTTTACAAATAAAAAGAATTTTTGAGTTTTTAAGTTTTAGAATAAAAATCCAATTTTTTGGATCTTTTAATAATGATCTAAAACAATCAATGATTGAAATTTTTTTCTTTTTCTACGCGATTTTTTATCATAAATTGATCAATATTTTTTTATTTTTTTAAGGAAAATCATCTTTTTGCTCCTTTAAATTATAGCAATAAAAAGATAAGACTATCTTTTTAATTTTTCTATTTTTTTTGCACTTTTCTTTATTTTTGAATAAAGTATTTTATTATTCTATTCTTTTTTATTTTTATCTATTTTTTTTATTTAATCTGAAGGAGACTGAGCGGATATTGCTGAAATAAGAAAATACACTACAATTCAGTTCCGTTCTGCGACTGTTATAGGCAAATTTAAAAAGCTTTTTTTTTTTTTAAAATATTATAGAGATTAATTTGATAATTTGGATTAATATTTAATTTAAAAAATTAATAAAATTTATTAAATAAATTGTAGTTTTCATAAAATTATTTAATTTTATTGAATCGGATAAAATAAGTCTTAGTGTATTAAGGCCGATGTTTTTTTTAGAAAAGCTTGTGTAGACAGAAGCAAAAGCCATAAAGCTTTGCTGATAGTTTTATTGAAAAGCTTTTTAAATTTTGCATAAAATAGTCTTCGGACGGCACTGAACCGTAGTGTATTTCTGTCAAAAAGTATGGGTCCGTTTTTTATCTAAAACTAACAAGTCAATATTTTATCAATATCCAATTGAGATCGATATTGAAAAAAAAATAATATAATTTAATAAATTTTGTTTTTTGTTCCTTAACCCAAACAGCTTTTTTGAAGGTAATTTTCCTAGACATTAATGCTAGATAAAAATCAGCAAACTAAGTAATTTTTCTAAAAGTGTATTTTAGCATTTAAAATCTAAAAAAAATTCAATCTAAAATTTAAAATATAATTATAATTGTCCTGTCCTATCCAATACATGATAATAGGTCAGCACTCTTATATTCTTTTTAAATGTAAACCAAAAGAAAATAAAAGATCAGTGAGTTCAACAGTTTTCATAATTTGAATTTTTATTGAATATTAAAGTTGTTTTTTTTAAGATTCTAAAAAATTTTCAATAAAAAAAAATTTAAGCTTTTAAAATATGGAAGATGATGGTGCTTTCAAAAACTAAATAGAACCAAATTATTCAAATAAGCTGACATGTCACAAAAATAGAAATTATTTTTTATCTTTCATAAACAAAAGTTTCAGTCAGAATCATAACTTGATTTTTGCTTTTATTTTTAAGTGTTCAATGATTTTCTTTATGTAAAAAAAAAATTTTTTAGAAAATAATCTCTTCAAATTTTTTTATTTTTTTGCACCGAATTGTATAAAAAAATCGCATTTTGTCACTCAGTATTGAGAAAATATTTTTTATTAAATAATGATTACAAAATCATTAATTTATGTAAAATAAATTATTATTTTCCCCCTTATTTAGACTAACAAAATAATAAAAAAAAATTGAAAAAATCAAAATTTTTAAAAATTTTACTTTTGAGCAAAACTTACCAAATTCGCATAAATTTCATGCGAAAAAATGACAGATAATCATAGCATAACTATTATTAATGAAACAATAAAAAATTAATGACTTCAAAATTTTGCCAAGCTGAATATAATAAAAAAATGCCAAACTTAATTAAAAAAGACTACAAAATGATCAATAAAATAGGCAAAATTAAAAATGAATAACTAGTCATCGGTTCTGTGCATAATAAAAAATTTAAGGAATTTAAAAATGATAAAATAATCAAAATAAATGCTAGAATTTTTGTTTAATTTTTTTTTAGACCAAAATTGATCAAATTTTTTGTTAGCAATGATAAGATTAGACGAGTTTAGCGAAGCCTTGAGCATAAATGGCTCATCCCAGCATCATAATTACTTGATATTTCTGAAGGCTCTGAGAGACGCCCAAATAGTGGACAAAAATGAGGCGGCTATGTTCCTGGCAGTTGTTTTACATGAATCAAATGGCCTGACTTGCACCAGAACCACCGATTTAGCTAAAGAAAAAGTAATGACCGAATACTTTGGTGTTTATGTGGAGAGAGGATTTTTAAAAATTTTTGGCATTGAAAACTACATCGCTGCATCTCAAGCGCTCAAAGAAGACTATGTCAATTTTCCTCGCCTAATTGAAAAAGAAAAACATGCTTGGAAAACAAGCAGTTGGTATTGGAAGACCGAATGTCAAGGTTATGCTCCTCTAGGCTTTGGTCATCTAGTTAGATATGGTCTCAGAGCTTTGAATGATTCTGAACGTGACAAAGTATTCGAAAATGTTTGCACTGCTTTTAAGTTAACTCCTAAATTTTAGAATTTATAAAAAATAAATAAAAAAAAAAATTTTTTTAGAATATTTTTTTATTAATTACGGCAAGCGTTACACAAACAATTAATTTATCTAATTAAAAAAAAAATTAAATAAATTTTTATTTTTTGGTAAAATTTTTTGTTGACTGAAGCTTACTTGGCAACTGGCTTGGGGTTTTTGTTGTGTCTCTTGGAGAATTTCAAGTTTCTCAAAAATTTTGGATCAACACCTTTCAACGATGGGTATCTTTGTCTTTGTGGTTTGTGGATACCATTTCGGTGGTTTTTGTTGTCTAAACAAATAAGTTGTTAAAAGCGAATATTTTTTGTCTAGCTCCTACTTTGGTTATGATTGGTATGGTTCTTGGATTTGGCCATTTTTCAATTTAGATTTTTATTTCGATCTAAAGTTTAAACGAAAAAAAAAGTTCAAGTTAAGCTTTTTGTTTAGAACTCGTGGTGGCATTTGAATGCATGCAAATTTTTTTTGGTATTTGGCAAAATTAAGCTAAACTAAATTCATTTTTTGCTTTATTCTTTAACCTTCACTCAAAATTATTTCAAATTAATTTTACACTTAAAAACTAATTTGGGAATCGAGAAAACAAAGTTGACTTTGAACTTAGATGAATTTTGAAGAATTTAAAAAAAAATCATGCCAGGGATGGGGATCGAACCCATGCTCACATTCGTGAATTGGATCTTAAGTCCAACGCCTTAACCACTCGGCCACCCTGGCTATAATATACCGTAGTTTATTATTTATCTCAAAATTACCTGCTACTTTTATTAAAAAAATTACATCGATTTTTGCTAAATTTCAAATAATTAAATTAAT
>QEOQ01000041.1:68983-84561 GCA_010279815.1 Brachionus plicatilis | reverse complement strand
AAGTGGTCGGGCCTTTGAGAAAGTTGGGCGAGCCAGACCGAGAGCTTATTTGATAGGAAAGCAAGTTGGTTTTGTCCAAATTGATGTCTATGTTTGCATAGTGTTTGCTTTTGTTACAGTCACAGTTCTGGTAAGCTTCCTCTTGGTGCACATGCTCGCTTTGGTTCAACTTGCTGAGCAATTCCATTGAGTTCACTGAGCCATTGTGTAGACGGCTTTCGTGGGCCACTGGTTCAATAATGACTTTCATTTCGGTGTTCTCTTGCTCTTCCTCACTATCTTTGTCCGCCTGCTTGGCCTCGGAGCCAATTGTGGAGTTTTCGTTTCGTTCGGTGCTCAAAAAGTTGTACGCTTCGTCTTCATTCCACTTTTGGACAAACTCTGAACTCCTGGCCTGCTTGCTTTTGGACAGAGAGCGCTTGGGCGCAGCTGCTGACGGCCTGCAGTTGGACAAAGTGCGTCCCAGAGGAATGGAGCTTAGCTTGTTGCCGGGAAAGTTTCTAGAAGCCAATGGCGAAGAGGAATAGTTGAGTGTGGGCTGAATTTGTGGAAGAGATTTGGTGGTTTTGGCAGATAGCTGTCCATTGCTGGAGTTGTCAAAGTCAAGCATAAAATGGACCATTTTGTTCGGTCGACCAGCGTTCGACGAACACTCCGAGCCCGTGTCAGCTTTTTGCTCATTTCTGTCCAGCAAGTTTACAGTCAGTATTCTGCGATGGCTATCTATGATTGTTGACTTGAAGTTGGTCAAGTCTGGATCAAAGTTGTGGTTTTCAAGGTGGCTGAGGATGTTAAAGTTCAGAGAGCTGTTCAAGCGGGATGTGAGAGGTTCGGTGTCGAATTTGATCAGCAAGTCCCTCACGTCAGTCTCCAGTTCAATAAAATTTCTTTAAAAATTAAAAAATAGACAATTTTTGGGTCTGGTCTGGTAAATTTTATGATCCTCAGTTAACTGAATTTAATTTGAAAAAAACGCTCTTTAATTTTAAGAACAATCGATTATTTAATTTCAGTGCCGATTTGACAAGTCGAGTTTTGGTAATTTTACGCAATTTTACGCAATTTTACGCAATTTTACTTTGTAAAAATTGGTAAAAATGAAAAGACCAAAAAAAAATGCTCAATTTTTTGAATTTTTTATTATTTTCTAATAAATTTTGAAAAAATTAGTTTCTATTTATTTTTTTATATCTTACCAAAAGTTACTTTTTTTACCTATTTCTACCTAAATTTACGCAAAAATTTGTAAAAAAAAGGATCTGTTGGTAAAATATGAAGAAAAATTCAAAAAATTGAGCATTTTTTTTGGCCTTTTCATTTTTACCAATTTTTACAAGGTAAAATTGCGTAAAATTACCCAGAAATTCACTTGTCAAATCGGTACTGTATAAATTTTTTTTATTAATTGATTCCTCAATTTTATTGTGTAATTTTTCCATATTCTTTTAAAATCCATAAATTATAAGTTAAAATATTTTGAATATGAAAAAATTATTTTAATTTAGAGAAGGTAAGCAAAATTTAAAATATATTGTATTATTCATTTTTAAGAATAACTAAAAATTCAGTTTAAAAAAATGTGTTCTCAAAATTTACATTAAAATTTTTATAAGTAAATATATTAAGACCAATTGTTCTTAAAGAGCGTTTTTTTCTAATTAAATTTTGTAAACTGTTGGTCATAAAATTTACCAGACCCCAATTTTTCTATTTGAAAAAAATTAAACTGAGTTTTACATGTCCCCCGAGCTTTCTCTCGGACGCCAAATGTTCTTTGTAAAGTCCCATTCGAATAGTTTACAGTCAATGCACAGGCTATTCTCTCTCGGATTCAAATAGTCGCCCAATTCATTCAGTATAACTTTTAAAAAATTATGTCATTATTTTTTATCTTTAAAATAAAGAAAATTCTTAAACTAAAATTTTTCTTTTAATTATTTATTTATTTGAGCTAAAGCTCTTTAGGAATAAATAAAAGTTAAAAATTAAGTAATATTTAAAATTAAATGCTATCTGACAAAATGAGACAAAATTGCTCTAAATATTGTTCAATCCTAATAATAAAAATTTTTTTGAAATTAATAAATAAATTATGAAAAACTCACTATTTAATGGTATTTAATTATCACCTTTGTTATTTTTATGCAATTTGAAAACAAAAATACTGAAGATAAGATTATTTTTATTCATTGATATTTAATATTAGAAAAAAAGAGCAAAATTGTGTTAATTGATGCAAAAATAAAACAAAAAAAGCAAAATTGTTATTTTCAAGAAAAAAATAATTATTTATAGGAATAACATTAGCTTCTAGAGGCTATTGCTTGGAATTTCTTCTAAAAAAGCATTTTTTTTCGAATTGTTCTTTTGGCAAATTTGGAAAAAAGTAATATTTGAATGCATCGACTTAACAAAGAAATGAAGATCTAAAGGATAAAGAAAGTTAAAAATTTTGCTTATAATTTTTTAAATTGGTTTTAATATAATGATGATAAACGTCTTTTATAAATATTTATAAATAAATAATGGCTCGAGTTTTCTGTCCTTTGCCAAGCTTATGAAAATTATTCCCAAAAAATAAAATAAATTATCATTATATAATTTCTTAAAAAAACTATATTTTTTGATGTTTTTTTAAAAATTTGAAAGAAATTAAAAGAAAAAAAAGGAATATTTAATTTTATTTTAATGAGTAATTTTTTGTTTTTATTTTCAAGTAAAATTAATTTTGATTTAGTTAATTTGTTGCCGATAAATAAAAAATGAACATGATTTAAATATAATTGACACTATATATTGATTTTGTAATTGATAATTTAAAATAAGCCTAACTTCAGTATTATGTTTTTCAAATAATAATTTTTGTTATTTGTATTTATCATTTTTTTATCTTTAAATTAGTCTTGTATTTCTGTAGAATTACGTAAAATAAGGCAAATTGAAGTTTGAGATCAAGGTTGAGTGATTAAAATATAAAATGTGATTTTTATTTTTTAATAAAGAGAAAAAATAATTTGTTTCCCAAGCAATTACGTGACATACTATGTCTAGTTTTTTTGACTTATAAAATTTTAAAACATTCATTTTTAACTTAAGTAGGTTTAAATTTTTTAATCGATTTTAATAAAACTTTTAGAGACAAAAAAAATAAAATTTTTTAAATTTAAAATTTGTTTAAGTGGAAAATTAAATTATTCTAATTTTGAAATGAATGTAAAAGTAACGATTAAAATCGATACCACAAAATTTTGAATAAAATACTCCAAATTTTTTTTTCTTCCCAAACAATAATTAAATTCCCCAATTATTAAGATTATACAACAAAAATTAAGCGACACTAAATTAAATAGAAATCCAATATTTTTAACTTATTGAAGTTTTTTCTTAAAAAATAATATTTTTATTAAAAAATGTACCTAAATTTTGTCTTTTGTATGAGTTAATTATAAAGGAAAATTTAATGGATTCTTTTTGATTTATTTTTTGATAAAGATTTTTGTAAATTATAGAAAAAATTGGTTAAAAGAAAAAAAAAACTTCACCACTAAAGGAATAAAAAAAACGCCGAAGCTATTAAATTATTTAGAAATTTTTGTTTTTACAACAATTTACGTTAATGTTGAAACCTAATTTTGCGTAAAATCTAGTAAATTTTTTTTTTTGTAAATTTTCTAAAAAAAAAAGCGGAACATATATTAGAAAATAGTTATATTAAAAAATTTAGGTACTTTTTCTTAAATTAGTTTTCATTTTTGTTGTCTTTTATACGATTTTATATGACCGTACGATTTGGACCGGTCTTAAATTTAATTTTAATTTAAAATATTCTAAATTTTTTAGGGATTTGGTAGCCAAAGATTTAATTTTTACTTGGGAGGATTTCTTCAAAGAATTAAGCATTTTTTATGGTTAATACAAAAGGAAAATTTTTACCTCAAAAATTAACCGTATAAAAGTATTCAATTATGTAATAAATTAAATAAAATGAAGATATAAATTCGCAAAAAAATAATATATCATAATATCTAACTCCTATTTGTATATTTATGGGTAACTTTTTTTGATATTGAAAATTAAACAAATAAGCGATTTGTCATTTTTATGATGTTTAATTAAAATTGGTTATTTCTGAGAAAATTTGGTGAATTCAACAAGCGATTGTTTTCGAGCCATCTTTTTTTTCACTCTTGAACTGTCTAACATTTCTAGTAATTTTCATGATTTTTTTAACTTTTTTAAAATATTTACATTTATTTTATTTTATTTAAGTTTTTTTAACCAGAAGAAATTATTTGATATTAGCTTAAATAAAGTTATTCTTAAAATAATGTGGTCTTTAAGATGAGTTTGGAAATTATTTTTAAAATCTTTTTCAAAAGTTTGCGAAGTATGAAATTTAAATTTTGGAAAATACGGGGCGTTAATTTCCCCTATTTAGACAATTTAATTTTTTGATTATTTTTCATAAAATAAAATTAAAAATCAAGTCCGTAGAATACAAAATTTTGTAGTATTTCTACTATTTATAAAATCAATCTTTTTCAACATATTAACAATGAGATTAAATTTAAAAAAAGAAATTAAACATTTTTTAATTATGATAAATAGAATTAAAATAGAGTTAAAATTTTAAAAAATTCGTCATATTATTTTCTATGCTTTTTTAAATCTAAAATCATTCATCAATAAAATATAACTGCTATCATCAAATTTTCTCTTTGTTTTTTATCTGTTTTATTTAAAAAATTGCTAGCGGATTTACAACTACCTTTCAAGACTTATCATCTTAAATATGTTTACTTTAGCAATTAAATTTAGAAAGAAAAAATCTGCATATTCAAAATTTTAAAACTTAAATATTTTTTAATTGTTCATCTGTACCGAGCTACTTTAAAGTTTCTTTGGATTATGAAAAAAAAAATAAAAATAAAATCATAAAAAATTTTTAGTAAAAAAAAAAATTAAAACTAATTAAATTAAAAAAGTGAAATAAGTAATGACAAATATTACATGTTTACAGAAAAAGATTTAATGATAAGGTACCTATATAAAAAATTTCTTTCAAATTTAAATAAATGTTTAGAAAAACATTATATTTTAATAAATTTTTGATGATCAAATTTTACCTGATGAATCAAATTTTACTTCAGCCACATAATCCTTTTCCAGCTTGACTATTTTGCCAATGCGCTTGCGTCCTATGATAATCAAATCATCCAAATCTTAAAATTATCACTCTAAATCAAGTCTGAATAATCATCATTACTGAGATTACTTGGTATCCTCTTGAAATCTTCATTGATTGTGTTGTTTGCATTGTTGACCGGTGACAAAAATCTGGCACTTCTGGGCGCCGATGCAACAGATCGCGTAGTTGATGCCGATCTGATACCAGAGCGACCTATGTGAACTGTATTTTGTATTTGAGCAGTGGTTCCATGCACATCAAGCGACTCGCAGGTAGGTTCTCTTGGAACTTGGTGAAAAATTTTTTGCACCTTTACATTCTTGGCTTTGGTCTTTTTATTAATCAATTGTCTTGCATTTAATTTAAGCAAATTGGTAATAAATGAACCTAGTTCTTCACATATTTGAATTTTTGTTTTCTTTTAGAAAAAATAAATAAAATAATATTTTTTTAAAATTTATTAGAATATACATTTTGCTGTTTGGCATCTTCAAGGAGAGCTTCAACAGCGAGATACATCCGCGAGTCGCCAATGCTCAAGTTAAGTATTTCAATCAGGCCCTCACTGTTGTTTAAAAAATCGTAGAATGATGGAACTATGCAAAATAATTGAATAATTTCGGTGGAAAGAAGAGCTTTGTTATCTTTGAGCCTTGGAAAAAAAACATTATTTCACCTTCAAATGCATTTAGAAAAAGTTACGCCTGAGATTTCATTGATTGATCATAATACTCTTGGTTGGCAGTGTAGTAATAGTCGTTTTCTTCGTCGATTATATCTTCGAAAACATTTGATTTATTGTTTACCTCTTGGAAAATTTCATTCATTATATTTCTCAGGGCAATGAACAAACTCTCATAAAATCCAGTTTCCTAGAATAAAATTTTTGTTAAATTCACAGTAAAAAATTTAAAAAAAAACTCAACAAGTTTTTGAATAAAAATTAATTTTTTCATTCTTTGTAACACTTTGATAAATTTAAACTTTATTTTTTGACTATTCTAGTCTATGAATATAGAAACAATTTCTAAAAATCTGCTTAATTACATTAATTTTATTCAAATCAATTTTTATTTAATAGTAAATAAATAAAAATTTTGCTTAAACTTTTTAACATCTTTTTCATTTTTAAAAAATTGTGTGAATTTAAATAAATTTATTGAAAAAATATAACATTAAATTTTTATCTGTTGAGAATCAGTTGGAAAAGCTGACTTGAAAAAAGTTATTTTTAAAATTTTGAATTTTTTTCACCAAGTTTTTTAAGAATTTTGGAGCTTATTTTTCGAAAAATATATGATTTTAGAGTTTTTGGAATGGCGAGAAGATAATTTCAGAAACCCATTATATTGAAGGCTTTTTTGTTTGCTAATTTTAAGCTTTTTAAAGATAGGAATAAATTTAAAGATAGATTAAAGGTTTTTATAAATTAAAAAATTAAAAATGTTCAATTAAAAAATGAACTCAAAATCAAGAATTTTTTTGAATTTTTTTTCAAATTGATTTTGTAATTTTACTTTAAAAAATCTATACTTTATTTTATTTGTAATTAAAAAATATTAATTTTAAACAGAGATGTTTAAAAGTCACAAGTCTCAAGTCAAATCCAAGTCCATTTTTTTTCAAAAGTCAGAGTCCAGGCTTTAAAATTTTGAATACTGAAGATAACATTTGTGTTAAAATTTCAACAAAATTCTGATATATGGCAAATTTATTGCATAAGACAACCCAAGAGTATATAAATTTTTTGATATGAAGCCTGATCTAGCAAATTTAAAAAAAAAGTCTGGACTTGGACTTTTTTTGACGTATTAATATAAATTCGCTTAAATTTCTGAAAAATCATCAATTTTGATTAAAACTTTACAAAATTTACATTTTTAAATTCTTTTCAAGAAGTTAATTAAAAATTTTTTGTCATTTTTTTAAAAATTAGAAAAAAGTTTTTCACCCTGCCAGCAATTTAACAGCGTTCGCTATTCGATTATTAATAAATATGCTTCTATTTTATTTAAACAAAACTATCAAAAAATTTATAAAACAAAGTATTACAAAATAATGAATATTTTGGTAAAAAAATTAATTCCTTTTTTATTGCCTTGTTTTAATTTTAATTTAATTTAAATTTTTTTAGCAAAATTAAATTTTTGTGGGTAAAGGGACATACTACGAAATTAGGCTTAAATTTAATCATATGTTTTTTTCTCAAATTCAAAATCATTAAAAACTTTTAAAGAGAAATTAATCAATTTTTATTTTCTAGAAACAAATAAATTTTTTACAAAAGAAAATTCTTCCTAAATCAAAATGCTTTCGAACTTACTATTTTTTGATCGCGATCAATTTTGATGGCACTTAATAAAAGGTTAGAGATGTATATTCTTGAAATTCTTGGCAATTCGAATAATTTAATTGTATCTTCGACCGGGTTGCTTAAAAAAAAATACAAAAATTTTAAATAAAAAATATTTATTTTAAGAAAAAAATTTACTTTATTTTATTGAGATTTGTGTAGTTGAGAGTTTCGCCAAGAAATTCGTTTGGAATTCTAAATTGAAGACTAGCTACCAGTAAAACAAGGACCATGTTGCACATTTCTGTGTGACTTTTTCGAAAATCGATCAAATTTCTCAGAAAATTCTTGGACAAAAAGCAGCTCTCAAGCCGAATATTGTACTTTTTTGCCAAATAAGAACAATCCACTTTGATTATTTCTTCGAACCATTCGGCTATGAACTCTAGGCGCCGCATATCAGTCTCGATATTTTTAGTCTCATTAACGGCGAATTTCGACATCAATTTAGTCGACCATTCGCCGTAAATGTCCTTTTTCTTTTGATCACTCGGTACAAACTGATACTTTGGCAATTTGTGTCTCTAAAACTGCATTGTAAGAGCAGGAATTGATTGTTTTAGTAAAGTTTACCGTTGGTCTGGAGCTGCGCGCAGACTCTTCAAAAAAATTTGACACTTCTTGCCTCTCGGCACCTTCAAAAAGAATATTTAAAATTTTTCAACTCAAAAATCAAAATCAAATCACTGACTTGTCACCAAAAGTCCGTCTATCATCCACACATTAGGCAACGAGTCGACCATATGCTTTCGATCTTAGAGAAAAATTGAATTTTATTTAATATTTATTTTTTTTATTTTTGAAATTTTAAGATTATTAAAAAAAATTTAGTTTATATTTTTACAAGAATTTGTTATCAGAAACTCAGTCATTTAAATTAGAAAATATGGATTTTTTTCAATTTTTATCATTCAAAAAAAATCTAGTTTAATGTTTTCCAATTTTTTATATATCAAAAAAAATCAAGATTATTTGAAAAATTGATGCTTTTGTTCATTTTAAAAAGACGCCGATTTAAAAAAATTTTTTTGTTAATAACTTAACAAAAAAAATATTAAGTTTTTCTGGTGGAAGAGATTTGTAGGATACACAAACAATGTATTGAGGCTGAGACTTTCTTGACTAAATGAACTATAGAAAAACCATCTTAAAAGCTAAATAGTCATCACGAAAAAATATGTATTAGTTTTGAAAATTTAATCGTATGCAAAAATAATGTCAATAAATAAATAAGCTCAACAAAATAGAGAACCTAAAATATTTCGAGAAAAAATTTAAGGAAAATATTTTTCAACAAGAGAAATCGTTCATTAACAAAAAATTTCTTTTTTTTAAATTCTGATTTAAAAATTTTAAGTCAAATAAGATATTTTTTTCTATTAAATAAAAAAATAAGAAAATTTTTTATTTTATTTTAAAAAAAAAATTTATATTTAAATATTCCTTTTCAAACAATATTTTTGAACTTTAATTTAATTAAATCAAAACTTAATGATATCATGATATTTATTTCCACGTTTAAATAATTTATAATGTTTTAATGGATACCGCAATTCAATTAACCTTAATTAAATATTCAATATAAAAAATTAAGTTTATATAATGAATAAAATATTTTTTGCTATACAATGAATATTAAAAAACTTGATTCTTATCAAGTTTTTAGCTTTATTAGCAGGGCTTATCATATTTTATTTGATTTCATTGCATCCAATTTGTAAGAATTGTTTATCATGCAAAATATAAATTTATATTTAATTTTATAAACTCTAAATAATATTATTTATTGGCATAATTAATTTTTAAAAAAACATTGAAATTAATCATCTATATTGACCATGCGATAATTAAATTTTAAATTAAATTCCAAAAAAATTTGTATAATTTTTATAAAATCAAAAAATAACCAAAGACTAAATTTGCGCAAAAGAGATAACTTATTTAATTACATTTTCAATTATGAAAATTACTAATAAAAAAAAATTCAAGGAAGAGTCTACCTTTTTTATTTTAAAAAAAGGTTGCTTGAAAATTAATCACCCTTCTTTCGTTATATAGATTTTTTGTATCTTAATTAAAATCGAAATTTGAATAAAATTTCAAAAGTTTACATTTTACATAAACTGAAAACGTAATCTAATTTTTTTTTTCATAATTTAAATTAGGACAATTTCTTTTTGTTTAAATTTTAATAAAACAAGAAATTTTTTTATAATACATGAAATAAACATATTGTAAAAAAATTAACCAAAATTAACAAGAATCTCATTCTAAATCCCTCTTTCCCTAAAAACCTGTCTTAAAGATGATTACTGAAACTGGAGAAATATTTCCATTATTTGAAAAAATGAAATTTCAAAATTCAAAAAAAAAATCTTAATTTGAAATGTAATTTATTTTGGAAAGAGTTTAAATTTTTTATTTGTCTCATCATAATGAAGGTTAATCGAAAATAAATGACCTCAATAGTTTTAAATCTTTAAAAATAAATAAAAAAAATTTCTTTCAATAAAATAATTTAAATTGAGAAAATATCGGCGTCCGGTCTTTATTATTTAAATTATGCCATCTTCTTCATTTCGTACTTTTTTATTTAATTTTGATATTTTTCAAAATAAAAATTATATGAAAATTTAAATAGATAGAATTTTTTTGAGTGTTTTATTTAACAATTATAACAAAGTGTGAAAATTTATATTTTAGAACTAAATTAAGCATATATAGTATTTTTGAATTAAATTTTACATACGGACTATTCTTCGCCTCTAATAACTGAATAAAGATTTCATATGATTTCATATGATTTCATCATGATTTCAAAACCATGAACCAGCAATATTTTGTTAATAAAATGTTATAAACCAAATTTAATGTCATATTAAATTTGAGTTATAAACAGTTACAATTTCTATTTTCAACAGTTACAGTAGTTATCATTTTCTAGTCACAATTTTTCGTATACAAATGCTTGTTTTTCATTTATTAGTTTCAGATTCCAATTTATTTCAAATAAAGATTTATCCTTAAAAAGTTTCTTCTTTTATTGTTTGGTCTCTCAACCACAGCATAGCGGAAGTTATTAAATTAATACTCGTCTATGCACAAAAAGATAATAAACAAAAACCACGTTTATTACAAAAATCAAAATGTACTATGTTTTTTTTCTATCATTTGACACTTCTCTAAAAAAATTCTACCTATCTTGAAGTCTAAAAAGAGACATTTTAAAAGAATAATTATTTTTATTATTTTAAGTTTTTATATTTAATTTTTTCCTAACATCGCTGAACTGGCGCAATTTCTGAAATAAACAATAAATAATAAAAATTTTTAACAGAATTGATTCTAAAATTGGTCATTAGGGTATATTTGTTTGTGTATTAAAAAATATTGTTTACAATTTGGGTCCTTGCCGAACTTGAGGTTATTCGAGGCTATGAAGTCGACTATGTGCAAATGACGTATTCTTTCCAACTCGGTCCAGTTGAACTCGTTGCCGTGCAAGTTGAGAGTGCCGATGGCCATAAATTTTGAAAATCCCTCCAAATTTTTGATCTTCAACAAAAAAAAAATTTTAATTCAAACAGATGGAAATTTTTAATATATTTGAAATATGAACCCTGTTATTGCTGGCCTCTAGTCTCCATAACTGGCGCGACTTTTCCAGACCAGTGAGCACGTCAAGATCATTGTTGCGCACAATCAAATGCTTGAGGTTGAGACAATGGTCCAAGTTTTCCACCTGCAGTATGTTCAGTCCTGACAAATTGAGATACTCGTGCTCCGGAGTCACTTTGCTCTCAGCTATAAGCTTAAAATCAAATTATCAGCGCGCCAGTTGCGCTCATTCTAACAAACATACCTGATGGGTAATCTTCATGTTGGTTTGTTATTTTTCCAATTAACACAACAACAAAAAATTCTCAGGTATTTTATGAGTCTCTAATTTTGTCTAAAACAAAATTTAGGCATTTCCCTAGTAACCTGTTGAATTAAAAAAAATTCAATTTAATCTATTAAAAATAAAAAAAGTTGGAATGAAAAAAATTGGCTTTTTTTGGATTAATAAAAAAATTGATTTTTTTTTCTTCAAACAAAAACTTGAAAAAAAAAAAAAGAAAAAAAGGGAAAATATTCGGACAAAATTTAAACAAGACTTGGCAATCAATATTTAATTCCGCACTAGTGTTCACATAAATTCAAATCTATTTAAAATCATTTGTTGTTCGAGTCATATTTACCTTTATTGTTTAAACACATACTATTAAAGCCAATTTAAAAAAAAGAAATAAAAAGAAAAAAAGAAAAAAAAGCAGTCTCTCTTTTTTGCCAAGCCTAAAGAAATATTGTATTTTCTAGCCATTCATGATCTAGAGCAAAATTTAGTTTCTATGGTTATTTGCGCTCAACGGGCTTCGAATAGTAGAATTTTCAATTCCTTATATGCGATCGGAAATTGAGCTCTAGGGCCCAATTACTCATTCGGATTCCTCTAAGCAGCCAGTCTAAAATGAGTGTCTGGGAGAAAATGGCCTGGTGGAAAGTTAAGCTAGCCCGGGCACTTGTTCAGGCTTTCCTTGAGCAATATTGAGCTCTGTTTCACTGTAAAATCCTAAAAAATTTTTAATTAGATTTGAACACCTCACAAATGGCACTAAACAAATATATACAAGATCGAAATGTATATGTGATCGCGTATCCAACCATTTTCATTATATAACACGCTTTAAAATAAAGTCCGTTTGACATACAGCTTCAAGTACTGTTCAAATATTTTTTTCTTTTTTTCTCTCTCTCTTAAATGAAAATAAAAATTTTGTGTGCAAATTAGTTTATGTTTTTTTTATCAACATTTTGTTTCAATAATCTTGACACTTGAGATTTTAGTTGAGATTTAGAGCCGATTGTTAAGAACAATAATAAATAAGATTAATGGAATATTGTTTTTTTGGCATTTTTAGGTGAGAGTTGGCCAAGGAAATAATTGCTGCACTAGAGGCTCGAACTCTCCATCTTCACATCTCTAAGCCAAATGCATTCAATTCACAGATTGTTGCCGTATTTCACCCATTCTCCATGGTTTTGTCATTGTTTATAATTTTAAAAAACAACCGTTCAAAAACGCATTAAAAAATGTCGAAAACAAATCTGTTTTGAATCACTAGATTAGTATATAAATGAAATAATAAATTTTGAGATTACGTAAATTTAAAGAATTATGTGTCAATGGGTAAAATTGTAGAAAAATATAAAAATTAATGGATTCTCAAAATTTACTTGTATAAACTAGCTTGTGAAGCGGGCTTTTTTACTGATATGTTCGCCATAAATTTCTTTGATTTGTTAAAAGACTCTAATTTGACATCGAATATTAATACGAGCAAGTTAAAGGCATAAGAGCGGCAGTAAATGAGCTCATCATTGAAGGAGAACAATGGTTAGTTAAATGTAGATGTACACCTCAGTGTTCAAATCCGGCATGCAAAAAAGGCTTATTTTTAACATCGTAGCTAATTTAATTATATTGATAGCCAATTTAAAAATAAAAAAGTAGCTAAATAAAAAAATACAAATTTAATTATTTAGTAGCTAAAAAGGTGAACTATCAAAATAGAGAAAAATCATCTAAGTTTCAATTTCAATTTCATTAATCAATAGTTTAAATTTAATATGGAGTCTGATTTGTTAATGTTGTTTGCTGGTAATCTATTAAAGTCAATGACATTAAAAGTTAAAAAAAAAAGGAGAAAAGATATAACGACAAGTTTTGGGTCTTGCCTGTTATGTGACCAGTGACTTTATGTCGATTTGGTGACTAGGTATTTTTTCTGACTGGTCACATATTCACTGGTCACCTAATATGTGACCAGGCAATATTATTATTAAAAAAAGAATTTTTTTTAAAATTTTTAATATTTAAGTGACCAGTTATTAAATTTATGTGACCAGGTTTTTTATTTACGTGACCAATTTAAATATTAATTTTAAATTATAAAAATTAAATAAAAAAAATTATTAACGTTGTATAACTGTAAGATCGCCAAGAGTAATTTTTATAAGTCAAGAGGCAATTTATTGAATCTTTAGAACGCTTTGGAGTTGTTAGGTTCATATTTTGAGCTTTTTTTCTACAATTTTGTTTCGTACATTTTTGTACAGCAAATATTAAGCCTAAATCTACAAGTTTGTTAAAAAAAATTTTTTCATCATTCTCGTTTTCCATTTTTTTCTAAATGATAGTAAAAACTTTTTGATTGTTATTAATATAACTTCAATTTTACATCATCGCTTAAAAAAATTTCATATTACATCAACAATAATGAAAAAAAAATCAAATCTTGCAAGTATAGTTGCAATTATTTTATTATAATTACAATTAAATTTTATCTAACTAAAAAGAAATTTATGTGACCAATTTCAAAATTTTCGTGACCAAACGTTTATTTAGGTGACCAGGTTTAAATTATTTATAAACATTTTTACCTGATAAATAATATTGCCTGGTCACATATTAGGTGACCAGTGAATATGTGACCAGTCAGAAAAAATACCTGGTCACCAAATCGACATAAAGTCACTGGTCACATAACAGGCAAGACCCTAAGTTTTGGATTAAAATAAAAACAGTTTAGATTTATTTATTCGTGGCTTTGCTAATTTGCTAATTGATTAATTTTGGTCGCTTTTTTTTCTCTAAAAAAATTCTCTAATTTACTTTCTTTATTATATTTTTTTTCTTTAAAATAAAAATTCTCTAAAAAGTTATTTCTCTATTATGAACATTTACCGCTAAAAAGTTAATTTTGAAGCAGATGTAAATTAGAGAAAATTGATGAGTTTTATTCTAGTTTAAGCTATTTTTTCTTTATAAATGTTGAATATTTAGTGAGTTCGAAAAGTGATAAGTAAAATAAAAACTGAAATGAGTGATACAGAATCCTCTTCGACATCAATTTTAAGACCTATCAACAACAGAGACGACGACACCGATAACGATGCTGAAATCGAAGAAAGACCTAATAAAAAAATAAGGAAGACTAATTGAAGTTATGTTCATCATAACGACTTTCAAACTTACAAAGAATCAATTTACCTTGTGCCTGAAAATTTTGAAGACAATTAATGGGCTGCGAAAAAAAAGAAGACATAACTAGGCGAAAAGCACTTTTACAAATGTTCTTGTTGTGATAAAAGACTTTATATACTCAAACCATTTAACTCACTCTGGAGCATCAATTTTTCTAGAAGATGTTGCACATGTCCATCTGGAAAAGTCAAGAAGAATTCCTGAAAAAACAAAAGAAATTATTATCAACGATCTTAAAACTTGGATTGAATCAAGAAATCAAGTGCCAGATGATGATGATGAACTCTTCACAGTATCAACATTTCTAATCACTCCACAAAGAGTTGATTTCAAAATTTTTTTTTACAACAGAACGTTTAATTTGGTTTACAACACAAGCTACTCACGTTGCTGCTGATGCAACTTTCAAATTGCCTTGGATCAATTACCCAGTTCTACTATTCGGTACAACTGATAAAGTTAAAAGTTTTCATCCTTCTGGGATGATGTTATCTCGCCATCGAGCCGAGGAAGATAACGCGTTTATGTTCAAAACTATCAAAGATTTATCACAAAATATTTACGGTCATTCGTTCGATGCAACTGTTTTACTTGAAAATCTTCTGGACAAACGAACCCAGCTTTACAAAGTATCCATCTTGAACATCAAATTTCAACGGTCGATGAACAACAACATGTTTATCAAATGGAACCTATTTAACAGCTATCAAAACAAGAGAACAATGTTAACAATAGATTGCTCATTCAACGGACTTCGTCAACAACTATCACAAGACTAAACTCAAAAGAGGTTCCAGAATAAAGAGGCCGTCCACCAAAAATCAATAAAAATACAAACAACTAATTTACTTTCTATCACAAATGTGTTATATTTTTTTTTTCTACTTTTTTATTTTATTAGCTACGAAATAATTAATTTGTAAACTTTTTCTATTTTTATTATCTATTTT
>QEOQ01000041.1:12311-35979 GCA_010279815.1 Brachionus plicatilis | reverse complement strand
TTTTCAAATATTTTTTTAAGTTTAAAATAAAAAAATAATTTTAATTTAATATTGCAAACAGCTTCATATTTGAAATTAAACTCTTAAGTGAAAAAGAATTAGTTTAATTTTCATTTGGAAATTTGAAAAAAATATTGAAAATTATTTTTTTAACTTTTAAATAATTTATTCAATAATTCATTTATAAAAGTTCAATTAAATATGTTATTTTAACATTCGATAAATTTTGTAATTCAAACATAAAAAATTTAACTAAGTATTAAATAATATTTTGTATTACAATTTTCGGGATCAAGAATTGTTAACACAGTTTCGATATTTTTTTAATGGAATGTTGGGTATTTTTCTTTTTAATATTATTTTTATTTAAAATATAGTTTGGGATGGAATCCCAGGTTGTTTGGAATGTAACTTTGTCCTCCCTTTCAACCACTTGCTTGAAATTACATCGCAAAAAAACGACAAAAAAATTCGTTATAGAAAAAAGAATATTTGATAAATTTAGTTTTTTAAAAAAGCCACAATTTCTATCATGTACTCGAATTAAAAATTAAAAAATTTAGAAAATAGAAAAGAATAAAATTAACATGAAAACAACAATTTTAGCACTTTTTTTAGATTTAATTATAGTTTTGAATAATTATGTCGAAATTTTTCAAAACTTAACAGAAAAACATCTCTTAAAAAATAAAGCAAAAATTTAAACAAACAATCAGGATTAAGTTTTAAACAATAATCTGGATCTTTTCTGATCTAAAGACTTATGCTTTTAAATTCAACTTATATCTGCTTAGCAGGCAGGGTTATTTTTAAATTTAAAAAAACGAAAAACTTGATCCTAATTAAAATAAAGTTTTTGCAAAATTTATCAATAAAATTAAAAATTCTAATATTCAAGATCGATGCTAAAATTTATCAATAAAATTTTTTTTCATATTTTTTCAAAATTTTAAAATTATTTGTTTAATTTTTAAACCAAATTTTATTGAATAACTGTTAAATCTTATTCACATCAAATTTCCGGTGCTTATTTTTATATCTATGATTTAAAAATTTTCATAATGAACTAAAAAATTTATAAGCAATTAACCGAATGAAAAAGAACGTCAAAACTTTTTAATACTCTCAAATAAATTAAACAAAATGTGATCTGGTCAATTTTTTGGTCTAGTAAACTTATTAGTTAATTAAATGAACAATCAAAAGCTTTTACTTTAATTCACTTAGATATCAATATTAAAAAGAATAAATGCCAAAATTTAAATAAGTATATCAATTTTTTATAAAAAATAGACAATAGAAATAATTTTTTGTTTGATAAAAATTTATTTCAAGTTTTCAAATATATTATAAACTGACCGGTTTCGGCTAAATGAAGCCTTCTTCAGAGTCTAAAAATTGAAAATCATAATAATTTAATTAAGTAAATATTTCATCTTAATTTAATTTATATTTTTTATGAATTTTAAAAATACACAAATTTTTAATCAATAAATTAATATAGAATAAATTTATAGAAAAAAGAAAAGAAATAGAAAATAAAAGAATTAATAAAATTTTTTTTTTTTAATACTAGAGACTTTTTGAAATTAAATTTTACATCATCACAGTGTATTTTAATTTATAATCATTTTATTTTAATCTTTAACTTTTTTTTCAATTTTTCAATTTATTTTGAAAAACATAAAGAATAACTTCAATCAATTCTTGAAATAATTTATTTTAAAAAAATTAGATTTTTGTAATTCCATCTGATCTTTTTATTTAATTTTTAATCGACCTCAGATTTCAGGCATGTCCAAAAAACTTAGCCAAATTTAAGGAGAAAGCTAATTTTCTGATCAAAAAACACCATCTAAATAACTCAATCTAGATCAGTTGAATTATCCTGCTTTATGTTTGTGTTTTTTGAAATATTAACAAAGGCCACCTTAAAACACACTTTAAAAAAATTTTCGAAAATAATAAATAGAGAGAAAAAAGACCTTGTAGTTAAATTAAAAATTTAATTTTTTTTGTAATTTTATATAAAAATAATTTAAATTAACTTATTTGAAAATTAATTTTTTTTCGGTTACTCAGGAACTGGCAGCTTCAACTTTCTTTATGCCATTTTATACAAAAAAATAAAGGAAATTTTTAATAATAGCACTATTAGATCATTATTTTTTTAGAATAAGTAGAAAAAAATTAACTTTACAAAAATGGACATTGATAAAAAAATCAAATTAATTGTTCGTATTTTTTCTAAAAAGAAAACTAACTTGGAATAATTCAAAAATTTCATTAAGCCAATCTGTCAAAAAAAAAAGAGAAAAAATTTGATAAACAGAAACAAAAGCAGCTTAAGAACTTCAACAAAAATAAAACAACAACAGCTAATTAGATTGATAATATCAAATATTAAAAAGAAGCCAACTGAGCTCAATATCTTATCTGAAACTCGTTAATTGCAAGCAGTTGAATTGTAAAAGTAAATTAGCAATTTAGAGCCTCCAGGCTACAAAACAAAACCATTCCAGCACTTCATCCAAAGACCTTGTGTCAGCAAAAGATAGTTAAAGCCAGCTACGTCAATAGAACACGGTTGACAAAAAGAACAAATTAAATTAGACTTGTTTGAGTGAAATTTTGTTTTTTCAAAATGGCAAAAAATTAAATTATCATTCAGTATATAATCTAATTTGAGCTTTATATTGTTTCAACACTACATTTGGCCATGATGCATTCGATAGACTCCATTTTTAGATAGAAAAAAATCTAATTATTATTTAATCAAGTAATTTAGAAAAAAATATTAAAAATATGCATCATTGTGCATTGAGGATAAGCTCTATTCAGACGAGTTGATTTAAATCACGCCATAGACTCAAATTTAATTTTGTTTATAAATATTTGGCCAAATATTTTCTCAACATCTATTCGGAAAACTCTCATGTAAATTATGTACTTTTATAAAAAAAAATTTGTACTCTCAATTTTTTCCGAATATTTAAGACTATTAGGCATTAAGAGTGTTTAAACTAATTTGGGGACATCTAATTAGAATAATGCGGAAATTTTTTTAATTATTTTTGAGGACATGGAAGGCTCACGTTGGTTTCCTGCCTTTTTTAAATTGAAATATAAAATTAAGCTGAATGATTATTTAGTAAAGCTTGGCAAAATAATTATAGAGAAATGGTGAGGACAAAAGCATGTACAGCCAGTTTGCTGTGCCTGAAAAAATTACACTGTAAAATGAGAGAATTAATTGAGAATTTTTATTTTAAAATGAAATTTAATTTTTTATAGCTTTTTATTTAGATCAAAGTAAATGAGCAGATGATTTTTTTCAAATAAATTTGTCTACCTGAGTTTATTTTTTTATTCTTTTAGTTTTATTTATCATTACTTTTGGTTTAATTTAATGAATAAATGGTGATTAAATGGTGATCACTCTGCATAGCAGGGTCCATCTTTAGACCCTTTTGATAATTTAAAATTTTTCTAAGAAAAACTGGGATCTATTCCCTTATGTGACCAAAAATTTTTTAGGTGATAGGTGACCAACACTGGTCACGAAATACGTGATCAAAATTTAGGTGAACAAAAAATGAGAAAAAAAATTTGAAATTTAGAATAAATTTATTTTGTGATCAAAATTTTTTTTTTGTGATCAATAAGATACTTATATGATCAATAGAGAAAATATGTGAACAATTATGTTTTTATGTGACCAAAAAAAAATTACAACTGTGTTTCAATTTTTTATTTTGCAAAGATTTTAAATTTTGAAAAGTCATTTTAATGTAATATTTGATGTAATGCTTAGGGTTCCTGATAAATTATGTTTAAAAAAATTTTCAAAACTTAAGTGAATTTCAAACAATTTTTTTTATGTGATCAAGATTAACATTATGTGATCAAACTAAGAATAATGTGATCAAGGTTAACATTAGGTGATCAATGATTTTATTAAGTCAATTTTTTTGTTCACCTAAATTTTGATCACGTATTTAGTGATCAGTGTTGGTCACCTATCACCTAAAAAATTTTTGGTCACATATTACGTGATCAATTGGTCACATGAGGGAATAGACCCAAAAACTGCTAATTTAAAATTTTTTTGTCAGCTAATTTCTCTTTCTACCAGCAAAATTGTTTTTTTTATTGTATTTATTTATTTATCTGTACCGAGCTAGAGCTCCTTTAGAATATGATTAAAAATAAAAAGATAAAATATAATAAATAACAAGATTAGATTAAAAATAAAAGAAATTTTAAATAATTGAGGTTCCAGTAAAAAAAGAAGAAAAAAAATCAATTACAAAACGAATCATAAAAACCTCTTTCAAATTAAAAAAAGGCATTGTGAATTTTAGAACAAAGAACAAGAACAAAAATCTTAAAATAAAATAACTTTTTTAATTTGAGTCTAAAAATTGTTCTGCAAAACGTATCAGCTGATAAACTTTGTACCACCAAAATTAAGTCTCTGCAAAAACTCTGCAAGTCTGCTAAAAACTAAATTTATAAGAAAATCATTTAAAGTAAATTGCAGAGTTATTGCAGAGACTTAATTTGGATGGTGCAAAGTTTGTATCAGCTGATACGTTTTGAAGAACAATTTTTAGACTCAAATTAAAAAAGTTATGTTATTTTAAGATTTTTGTTCTTGTTCTTTGTTCTATAATTCACAATGCCTTAAAAAAATCAGAATAAAATAAGTTAAAAGAAAATTTAAAAGAAAATTAAAATAGAATTCAAAAAGGAATGAAAGATACAAAATGCTCAAGTATTGGACACTAAACTATGATCAGAGATGTTTACGTTGCCAAATAACGGTAAAGTTATTAACGATCAATTTATTTTCAAAATTTCAAAATAAAAAAAAATTCATAAAAATATTATTTATAAAATTTTACAACAAAACATTTGAAATTTAATAATTTTATTTTATATGCGTAAATTTGATCTCTTAATTTAAAAATTTGTTTAATCGTTGTAATTTATTTTTAGTTTTTTCTTTAAAAATTCTTCCTTATATATTTTTCATAAAAATAAATCATTACAAGAAATCTTAAAACTTAGAATATGTCCAAACAAAGGTTTTTAAGAGATTATTGAGACCAATTTAAAGAGATTTACTTCTTTATTGGAAATAATTAATTTTAAGGTATATTATTAATTTTAGAATTTTGTTTATTAATTTATTTGGTGTCAATCAGATCAATATTAGAACTAAAAATTTTCGTTAAAAATTCACCACCTTTTTCTTCATCAATCCTGAGTTACTTATTTTTAAAGATTAAAGTAGGAATTATAATCCAGATCTTTTTTTTGATCGAAACTTATTTTTTTACCTCAAAGGTCTACTTGATTTTTCCCAATTTTTTTTAGCTAAATAAACCATTTATGATTACAAAAAATTTTTATCCTGATTCTTAACTCCGAGGCATTTGGTTGAATCTTTGTTTAATATTTTGACAAAGAGTTTTTTGAAATTTTCTTCTTATTTTTCTTGGTTCCTTAATTAGACTGGCTAAGTTAGGTGGAATAGCGGTTTAAAAGATTTTTTAAGCTAATTAGAATTTTTTTCTATCTTTTTATGCTTCTCTTATTTGGTTTCTTTGTTTTAAAAATAAAAATATATATCATTTCTGGTGAACAACTGTTTAAAAGAAATACTTCTCCTGAATATTTGGCTTTGGACACTGTAAAAATATTGTCTATTTTGGAAAAATTAAAATTACAAATAAAAATAGACCCTTTTTTGTCTAAAATAAAATCTTTAATTTCTTTTCTTTTAAATTAATTTAATTAATGGTCAAATTAAATTGATGTTTATTGATGTTTTATTTTTTGTTTTTTTGGTTCATAAAAAGTTTATATTAAATTGGAAAAAGCCGATTTCAATTAATGTTGCAGCTTTTTTAAAATTAAATCTTCAATTTTGATTTTTAATGAATTTCACAATACCTTGATTGTGGTTAAAAAAATTTGCTTAAGATTAATGTGAGAATAATTTGAATGTTGCATTATTTTCAAAAATTGTTTAATTTAGATTAAATATTCTAAGCAGCTCATGGGCGATAAAAATAAATATAAGCGACTTATTTTTATTGCCCATGAGGATTTGCTTTGAGTCAAAGTGAAAAGAAAATTCAGATTATTATACAGAATACGAGAATTAATTTTGATTAAACGCAAATTTTCCATAAATCTAAAAAATTATTTATCTCTTTTCTCAAAAATAAAATAACTACCGTATTCTGTGGTTCTATTATGCTGCACCACAAGTTAACTTTGAGCGAATGCTCTAATAGCGTAATCATGCGTTTAGGTCCGCATCAAACACTGAAAGCCTTAGTTTAATGCGTCATCAAGACTCGATTTTAAAGAAGAAAATAAAAAATAATTTTTTCGAATCATGCCTTTGGTGCAACAAAAAATTAATAAAAAATTAAAAAAAAAAATTAAAAAATTCATTTTTTATATTTTTCGATTAAAAAAATAATAAAATTTAAGTTCTGATGCGGCATTATTTTTATAAAATTTCAATAAAAGACTTAAAAAAATTTTAAAAATTAATAAATCAATACTATTAAGAATAAATGACTAATTAAACTGTGGTTTTTTTGTTTTTTTAACCTTTTTGTCTTCTTCTAACTACGGCAGTTTCTTGTTCTGCGGAAGTTGGCATATCTGGAATCGTTGTTTGTATCATCACTGGAATTTGACTTACAATTCGAAAAGTTGATGGAACATTCTGGCTAAAAATGGAAATCGGACTTTCACATTGGATGGACCTACCTCCCCCATTACCGGATGACGATGCTGATGATGATGATTCATTAATGGATGACAATGCTGATGATGAATTTGTAGCTTAGGGAATACGGTATTTAATATTTTTTTGGGTGTTGATAAAGCTAATTGATTATATTTATTTCCAACCTTTTTATCAGAAAGGGTTGCATATCAAATTTAATAAATTAAAGCTAAAAATAGTAACACTATTTAAAATAAGAGATGTAAAGAAGTTATTTATCAAATTACATTTTAAGGTTATTGCTTTATCATGATGAATTGTTTGGATTACCATAAAGAATTTATTTAAAAAATTAATCCAAAAATTAATAAGTTTAATAAAAATGAACAAATAAAGAGCTTAATAAATAATCTGAACAATCTTTATAATTTTTCACTTTTAGGTGTTCTTTTCAATTAACTATTAAGTGCATGCGTAAGACATACTTTTATAGTGAAAAATTATAGAAGAAAAGTGCTGGTAGAGTTAAATCCAGGGCCTGAACGAATTTTCTCACACAAAGGTTTAAGATCCATCTTTTCAAAATATCTATTCAAAAAGATTATTTAATAAAAAAACATTTAGGTTAAAAAAAAAAAACCAAATCAAATTAAATAAATAGAATTATTTTGTAAATCTTCAATCTTCAATTTAAGTTTGTATTTTATTTTAATTAATAAAATTATGTTTTTATTATTTATCAGTGTTTAGATCGATTTTTTTAATTGAATCAAAAATAAATGAAAATACCTGAAAAATACTAAAATGAAAAATTTTCTATGAGGCCATTTTTTGAAAATAACAATTTAGATTAAAAAAATATTAAGGGTTTTTTTTTTTTTTAAAGAATCGATTTTATTCAGAAATATTTTTTTGTCAAAAATTAAAGGGTTAGTGCCAATAAAAGGTTTGAAAGAAGAAGTTTTCCGAGTAAAATAAGCTTTTTGCTGGATTTTTTATTACGTAGAACTGTTTAACAATTTCGGTATTTCAAAAAATCAACTTGAATTGTTATTTTTAATAAAAAAAATTAGCAATAAATTTTTATTATTATTTTTAATTTTAAGATATTTAATTATAGTCTGGGTTCAAAAATAATTTAAATCGATAAGGCAAAAATTGTTTTTAATAAAAATTCAAAAATGTAAATTTTCTTTATATTTTTCTATCAGATAAAACAAATTTATTATTTGAATTAGAAATAAGCCTTGAAAATAAAATTGAGATTCAATCAAACAAAAAAATTGAAAAGCGATCTGATAAATCAAAATTTTACATATTTTTCTCATTGAATTTACGTTCAATCAAGATTTGAGCTTTAAATTATCAGCAAATCTTATTTATTAAAAGTTCATTTATCTCAAGTAAAAAAAATGAATAATTATTTTACCTCACGAGGCCTTTAATAACCTTAAACTACTAGGTCTCAGTCATTCTGTTCCATTAATTGTCAGAATGGTGGAAGAATACCGAGCAGGTTTCGAATCAATTTATAAAATAAACCCACTTCAATGTGAAACTTTTTTTTCTGATCCATTCAATACTTAAACATATGGTACCTTTCATTAAGCATTTCAAATCTTTTCTTTTAAATACTTTTTTTCAGCTTTTTTAGATTTTTTAATTCAAATAAATTTAAATTTTTTTTATTTTTTATTTTCACATATAAGCAAATAAATAGTTAAAATTTAAACAAAATTAGGACAAAATTGGAACAAATTTTTTCAAAATAATTAATTTAAATTAATTTAAAAAAAAAATTAAAATTTAAATATTCAATAGTATCTGTGCTCAACGGCAGCATTTATCACTAGAATTAATTTTTTTTATTCCATTTGATTATGCTGGAAGAGAGGCTTAAGTAGCATTATAAGTTATCCGCTAGGGGTTCCAAAATAAATATAAAATATGACGAATAATTCAAATTGAATAGTAGACAATTATATTTCCTTTTGATTTGCAGACATAATTGAATCAGTTAGACCATCTTTAATAGTTTTAATTATAATTTTTATTCCTTTTTTAGATAATGTCAAATATCCGTCAGAAAAAATCCAAGCCAGATTGTCATATTTTGAGCTCTCGATGATAGACATTTATTTTTTGTTGGCATTTAAAAGATGTAATTTATTTTTGAATTGCATTTCAAATAATTTCTTTTATCGATCAGATAGACTCTCTTGGAGAAAACGCGATGAGTATTCCACCTAATGAAAGTTGGAGCCGAGTAATGAAAGATTATTTGAGTAATTGAATTTAAAAATTATCAAATTCTGCAATTTTTAAGCTACAAAATTTAGCTTTCTAAAAATTTAGTATTTTTAAGATAAGAATTTTCCAAATATTGTATCAGAAAAAAATTAAAAAATTTTAGCATACAAATTCACTATTTTAAAGAGGAGTATAAAATTTTTTCTTTAAATTTTATTTTTAAAATTTTCATTTTAATTGCTTTTGATTTCATCTCTTCAATCACCTATAATCTTTTGATACTTTTTTTTAGAATTAAGGAGAATGAATTGTCCCTCTATTAGAAATGTCAAATTTTCAAAAATGATTCGTCTCATAATAAAATAGCAAAATAGCAGCTTCAAAGCCTCAGTTTAAAGTATCTAAGCTTTTTTAGAGTTAAGATTAGATGAATTTTTTTGTCCTTTATAGCTTTATTTAAAAAATAAAAAAAATATGTACATTTGCAATTAATAGGTTTTTTTTATTTTAAAAGCAAATAACTCAGTTATTATTATCAACATAATTTGTTGATAATTTTAATCAACAAGTATGCTAAAAGTAGCTATCCATCCAGTAACTCAAAATTAGGCAATTTTCGAAAAATTTGGTAAAATACCATACATAAAAGCATCACTAGAAATTTGGTAAAAAATTAAATTTTTTCCCTTATTTTTTTAAGAAATAAGCTTATAAATTCATTAAAAAATTTGATTATTCAGGTATTCTATGGCATCTCAAGAAAAAAAGCCGACATCTAAAACAAAAAAAAAGCTACTACAAGAAGCTTGTAAAACTCTTTTAGTAGCTTCTTACATCATTCATTCTAAAATAACCTAAAATTTTGACAAGATCTCTTTCTTTGTTTTTAAGATTATCTAGAAGAATTTTGCTGATTTAAGGGTAATTTGAAGACTTTTCCTTTAGTTTTAACAAAATATGCAAAAACCAAAATTGTATCTCTGCACTAATTTAACATCAAAAATTGATCATTAACTTCAAATTGCCGATTTAAGTGAAGATTTGTTGGAATATAGGGAGGATATTGTAAACAAATTGGATTTGAATTTACTTTTAAATAATTAAATTAATTTTTAAATTTGAGTTTGAATTTAAACAAATTTTTTAAGTAAAGTTTTAATTTAAACCCAGAATAATAATTAAATTTAAATTCAAATTTGAATAATAATTCAATTCAATTTAGAATTTAAAAAAGTCAAATTATTAAGCTTTTATTTGAAAATCAAAACGAAAATTTAAACTTATTTTGATTTTTTTTTATAATATTAATTTTAAGACGTAATTAACAATAAATTCTAAAAATAAAGTTTTTTTATTAAATTTGAATCCAAATTTTAATTTAGCTTTAACTTCAATTCAAATTTTATAATTTGTTCAAGTCACCAATTTGATTTACAACACTAGAGGATATGTTTTCAAATGAATCTTTTTTGTTTGAATATTTCATTAAAGTGTTTCTTTGTTTTCCTAGAGTGGCTTAGCAATGGGTGAGAATTGAAAACTATTAAAAAGAGATTAAAATACATAAAAAATGTAAATCACGCAAAAAATGAAAATAATTTATTCAAAATGATCAAAAACACATAAGAATATTAAATCAAAAATTAAAAAAAATTTATTATTAATCAAATTAATCTAATTTTCGAATATAATTTATTCCTCAATCTTGAAAGTTTAAAGGTGGTTTTTCTCATCTTCTAGATCTAATTCCAATTTTTTTTATTCAAAAAGAGTTATAAATTAAAATAAAAGTATATTAAAAAAGTTGAGTTAAATTGTATGTGTTAATTGACACTTTTAATATTATTTTTGACTAATTTTGGTTTTATGCTTTTGTAATAGTATTTCAATCCTCATCTCTAAACTTCAAAGTTTGTTTCTGCTACTTCAATTCCAACTGAGACTATTTTTAGCATTGCTGTCATTTTAAAAGAATTTAAAAAAAAATTTTAAAATATAATAGCGCATTTTTCAAAAATAAAATCAATTGATATTTTTTCTAATGAAGCTCAAATTTTAAAAATTTTTCTAAATTTTATAATTCGAATCGAAAATTTTGAAATTTCGAATGAATATTCAAGTCTAATAAAAAAAGAAAATTTACAAAAATTGAATATTAAACAATCCTATTTAAAAAATATTTTAAAAATTCAAAACAAACTTTTTATTTATGTAATTAAATATTTTTCGATTTCAAAAGGTACAGAAAGTGACCTACAGTAAAGGAGCAAAATGTCTGCCAATTTGGGAATTCTTTTTAAAAGGCCATAGTTATTTGTTTAACTTTTATTTATGGTAAATAAAAATATCTTTGTTAAATCTAAGCTAGTAGTTGCTAAAAAAAGAGCATTATTTATGTTTTTCAATTGATGACTTCAACTAAGATTATTGTGAATTTCAATTCCGGAATAACTATAGGAATCAACAAGCTCTTATTTGCAGTCGTTAAGGAATAACTGCGGCGGATATTTGTATTTCGTTCCTGGTGTGTAACTAATTCCACATTTTTTTAAATTCAGTTTCTCATCTCTGCATCTCATCGACAAATTGATGTGGTTTGAGCTTTTAAATGTCTTAGGAAATCAGCACATTTTTTCTGTAAGGCGGTTTTGGCAAGGTAATAAATTCTCATTCGAAATAGAGAGGATTAAAAGGATAAGCTTAATTTCAATGAGTCAGGAATATTTAATAAATATAAATTTTATTCCACTAAAAAATATTTTTTGAAAAATTCATTCATTAAAAAATACAACTTGCTTTAATTTAATTGAAATTATTTATTTTAATTAAATCAAAGGAAATTTGGCAAAATGTTATTTATTGCACATTTTTATATTTTTACATTTTAACATTTTTGAGAGAAGAAAAAAAAATCTCAAAATCAAAAAATCTAAAAAAATTTTCATTCAAGAAAAGTAATAATAAATTCGCAATTAATTAAAAGGGATTTTCAAAAAATAATCCTTGGTTTTTACATTTAAATTTTTCTAAAACTCCTTTTTAAGTAATTTCGAATTTATTATTACTTTTCTTGATTGAAAATTTTTTTAGATTTTTTGATTTTGAGATTATTTTTTCTTCTCTTAAAAATGTAAAAATGTAAAAATATAAAAATGTACAATAAATAACATTTTGCCGGAAATTTATTGTTTTAAGTGTTTTAAAGAGAAGTAAAAATTTTTAAAAATTTTTTCTAATTTTCAACTAATGCCAAAATCCATGAGCAAAGAGAACATTAGTTAAAATTTAGAATTAAAATTTTTTTTTATTCGTTTTGCAAAATGTATAAGTTGACAAAAGTCTCTGCAATTTAATTTTAATGATTAGCTTATACAAAGCTTCAAAGACTTAACTTGGGTGATACAGAGTTTTGATGCATTTTACAGAAAGATTTTTAGACCTGAATAAAAAATTTTATTCAATTTTTTAATTTTTGTTTTTTTCTTTATTCCAAAATTAGAGTCTGATCGAAAAAGATCCTCATCGAGGTTTGTCATAGTTTTGTATACTCGAGCTCTTATTTTCTTTTGTCTTCTTTCTTTTTTTACATGAATGACCAGAAATTTGTATGAGTCTTAGAAATTCTTATAATATACTTAGCATGTTTTTTAATAAATTTTAAAATTATTTTTTCCCAAATTTCGTGCAACTAATTCTTTCAAAGCATTGTACTCAAAAATGAGTTTTATTTTCCCATTTATTTTTCGAACCTTAAAAGTCTCGTTTTTGGTCATTCAATTAAAAGCAATCTCAAAAAAAAATTTAAGAAAAAAAAATATTTGCCATGTGTTTCTTAACAATTTTTTTGAAATTTTTTCAATTAAAATTAAAATTTTTGTTTTGAAAAATTAGATTAAGCAACTAATTTGTATTTTAGAAAGGTTATTGATTAACATCTATGTCACGCCAATAAATGGATGACACAAGCAAGGATAAATAAAAGACAGTTTTATTTCACTTGCCAGTTGTAATGTTTACATTAGTACCCTTGGGCCCGTCTATCCGATCTCCTTCGTTAGACGTATTGGAACATGTATTTGTGCTCCTTCTTAACTTAAACGCCCATGGTTAAGTTAATTAACTCCAGTGATATCGTCAAAGATGTCGCTATATCACACCAGTTAGTAGAATATATATTTTTGATCTGCTTTTTTTTTGAAAATTTACTCACTTCCCTTCGAAAATTAGTTTTCTAATGACAAAATCATCTAAAAATATTTTGGCTAAATTTTCCATTTTTTAATAAACAAATCAGGAAAAGTACTGATGGCACTGAGAAATGATGAGTCAAATTACTTATTTTTTTAACTCTAATCCTAACTATAAATAAAAAACTTAAGTTCCTGGAAAAAATTAATTTATTTTTAGAAAGTTGGTGAAATTCTTAAAAGCCGGGATCTGTCGCGAGTCATAAGGAAGAAGGATTATATAAAAGTAAAAGCTCCTTTAGATTAGTAAAAAAATAAAATAAAAATGAAGCAAAAGTAAAAAAATTTTAATAATAATCTAAAATAAATTTGATAAATTAATAGTGACAGTTGCTACATGCTAAATGCATTTAGAGTTCCAGGAAAGAGAGTTGTATTAGTAAGCTAGAAACAATAGCAATTGCACAATGAAGTCGGGCATCCGATATATCTGGACTGATAACTGTATGACTCAATCATGGCTTAACATACCTCTGGCTCAACTCAGAAATAAAAATGATTTAAATTTTAGTTTATGGGAATCAATTTAGACAAGGAAAGGTATAATTCAAGATAGATCTAAAGTTTTCCAAAGTTTTATATTTTAGATCCCATTTTTTTACCCGTATCTTAATCAAATTCACCTTTGAATTTCAAAGTTACTTAATTTCATTAATAATTGAATCAGAATAATACCAAGAAAGTAAATAATATTATGTTGTAGGCTAACTTGCCTATCAGGATTCATTGTAAATAATGAAAACAAAAGTTTATGTTTTAAAGCTCTTTATTATAACTCTAAAGTTCCGCAGAACTATACCAAAATAAAGTCTTCTTTTATAGACATACTTTAGTATTATATCTCTAAGCCACCAATTACAGTAGTTAATATAAATAATAACTAGTGAATCATAACTATGAAGTGTAAAGTTAGCTACGAACTAACAAGTTCATTTAGCCGCTAACAATACCATTTTTTTTTGGTTTCTTTTGGTCTAATGTACAGTTTTTCAAAAACTCAAAGACTTGGCTTGAAATTTTTTTTTTAAGTGATTTCAAAGACTTGGAAAAAAAAATGACCGCCTTAGTAACAACATTAGTGCTACGATAAAGGGATTTTACCATATTTTTAAATTTCCGTATACTGACTAAAATTTGCCACAATTAAATAATTTTTGCTTTTGGTATTTTACGGTAATTTAAGTTAATTATGGTTAACTTTAAAATAGTCAAAATACGGAAATTAAAGTTATTCTGGTAAAATCCCAGGTCTTGCTGGATATGTGACCACAAAAAAAAAAAATTAGATGAACTTATAGTTCACAAACCCGAGAACAAAAATTTTTCGCATAAAATGTAAACTTTGGTTCACTAGATAGAGTTTATCAACGATTGAATATTAATTTAAATCTAAATGAATTATTTATCTTTTTTTTTCATTTTTTTGTCATATATTTTATTTTGAAGGTTGGTAAAGGTATAGATAAACAAATAAACAATAATTAAATAATTTAAAATTTAAAAAAAGAATTTTCAATATTTTTTTTCAAATTTCTAAACAAAAATTAAACTCATTCTATTTCACTAAAAAAGTTTAATTTCAAAAATATAAAAATGCTTGCAATATTAAATTAAAATTATTTTTTTATTTTAAACTTAAAAAAATATTTGAAACATCGCACTTTTTCAATGTTATTTCAGCATTGGATACATTTTGTGATTCAAAAAAAAAAAATTAAACCATATCGATTTTAGTTTTTATTTATGTGATCAAAATATTCCAAGGATTAAATTTTAAATCTAAATAATATAAGTGACTTTAATTGAGTTATTAAGAGTATTTTTGATGCATTTTAGAAATATGTAATTTTAATCCTCATCGCATCTTTCATTAATTTACCACAACCTACACAAGTAACACGGTTCCATAGGTAATTGAGTTTAGATCAGCATTTTCCTTAAAGACAATTGAACAAAAATGTTCAACTGATATCTTCGTTTACTTCCAAAGCCAATGTTCCAATTCAAATAAGCATTTGTTGTTCTTATTTTTAAGATTACCATGCTTCTTGTGAATAATCATATAAATTAACAAAAACAAGGAAAATGAAATTAACTTTTTCCTATCTAACTTATCAAATTTTTTTATTTTTTTTTTTCATTGTAACTTGATTTTTTTTTACTTTCATCACCCAAGTGGTGTTTTTTTGAAATAAATAATAATAATAATAATGCTATTTTTTTTAACTAAAATTTTAAATCGTTTTAATCTCAAAAAGAGTGTTATTTTTAAACCTCTTAGGAGCCGAGGTGTCATATTGACACTTTTAAAAAAAACAAGTATAATGACTCACAAATTTTGAATAAATCATAATGAAAGAATTCATGTTGGATCGGGCCTGCCATTAGAATTTTTCTAATTCCTAAATGTCAACAAAACTCGGAAAATTTTTGCTAATAATAAATATTAGAAAAAATACTGCAACATAGTGCAGCATACTTTGTTGCACATTTTTTATTTTATTTTATTTTTAAAATTAAATCAAATCAATAATCTATTTAAATCTTATTGACTCTTTATTTTTTGTCTTTTTTTACATGGGGAAAATTATTTAAGGTAAAAAAGGTGCAACAAAGTATCTTGCACTAATATTTATTATTAACTTAAATTTTAATTTAGCAAAAAATGAGGAATTTTTGTTCAATTTGTATTTTAAATTAACAATACCTTTACATAGTTTTATTAATTTTATTTATAGTTATTTTTTTTTTGCTTCATAGAAGAATGTCTTAGAGGCGGTCCTGAAAGGAAGTTTCAGAACAAATCTTACAGCTGTGTTTTGAATAATTTACATCAGTTGCATTAAAACTTATTAAGAGAACGAATTTAGACATGGCCCATGATTTTGTGACATTTTAATTTTATGACAACAAAAACCGTGTAACCAAGACCTTTCCCATTCATTTCCATTTCAATTCAATAAAATCTTATTTTATGACAAATCAGTTTTATGACAAAAAAAAAGACAAATTAGACTCAAAATCAAATCAAAATATGAAGAAAAATTTTATTCCGTGACATGACAAACATTGAAACTTCTTATACACGGTAAGCTGTTTATCAACAAAAATTTCTAGATAAAAATTTTATCTTTTTTACTATTTTCCTAATTTGATAGCAATGATTATTATACTCCTACATTTTAATATGTTTAAAAATAAAACTTTTTTTTTTTTTAAAATTAATGTTCTATATAATTTATTTAATTAAGTATTTGAAATGGCTATAAATTAATTTTGAATCTAAATAAATGTTTCTAGTATCTAGAAAATGAATTAAAAAATTAAAAAGGAGTCTGGTTTTTTTGTATTAATATATAATTTAGTTATTTTAGTAACAAGAAATAAAAAAGAAAAAAAAATGAGAAACAAAATTAATTAAGGGGTTTTACTCTCTATTTCAATTTACCTCTTTTTATTTTATTTCAACTTATATAATTTAATTTAATTTTTTCATTTTATTTTATATTCTGAAGGAGATATAGTTCAGTAACGAAATAAATAAAAAAATATTAATTTCTTATGTGACTGTCATTGTCACGATTAAATTTATCCCTTTTATTGATAAATGATTTGTCTCAAAATGATTCTCTGTTTGAAACTTTATTTATAATAAATTTGTTAGACAATTCATAATTTTTTTTTGATTTTTTATATAAAAAATTTTCTGATGACATCCAAAGAAAGTCTCAATCTAGTATTTCGAAAAATTTTAACATGATTTCAAAACCATGATTTAAAAATCATGCCAGTTTTTACAGATTATTAATAGTTTAATTCAGAAATTTAAAAGTCTATTGATACTTTTAACAAAAAAAAAACAATTCTCTTAAAAAGGATAAAAGTATTTTAAGATATTGGGATAATAAAATTAAATATTATATATATAAGATATTTTTATAATTAAAATTGTATATTAAGTTCATTTATTTAGATACGGTATTGGATAGCAGCCAGTTCCTTTAAATACATAACCGATCAAACAAGTAAAAAACAACACCTATTTTAAAGTAATACATTTTTCCTAAAAGACAATTTTGATGTTGAAAAAAAACCTTTTTTAAGTAAAAATTAAGCTCCCATTATATTATTATAAAATAACCTTTTCTTTCCTAATTTTTGGTAAAATTTTGTAATGAAAATACAACTCATCAGAGTAAAGTCAAATTTTTTCAAATAGACTTGAAATAAAAATATCTTTAAAAGAAAAATTATAATATTTATCAATTTTTTTATAATTAAAAAATATTTATTATTAATTAGAATTTTTTTTCTATTGAGATGCTTAAACATGATATTTTTGTTACAAAAACTAAGCCGCTTAAAATATATTGATTTTAAGTCTTTTCGAAAAAATTTGAATTTTACTCTGATGAGTTATATTTTCATTACAAAATTTTATCAAAAATTGTGTAATTTTACGTAAAATTAGGAAAGAAAATGTAAGGATTGTTGAAATTTTTTTAATTTTTTAAAATAAAATTAATTAAAAATTCTGGAATAGAAGTGAATTTTACATTTTTTACCAAAAACCTCATTTTTTTTGGTCTTAAACATTTTTGAACGATTTTACTAAAAGTTTACCGACTAATATTCACGTAAGATTGCGTAAGCTTTCTAATTTAGCTCAGGATAGTCATTCACCTTTTATAAATATTAATAACTATGTACCCTTAATCAGAGATCAATGAAATTTTATTCACAGATTATTTTACTTCTAAAATTAAAAAAAAAATGAATTTTTTAAAATTTTTTTAGGGTTGTTCATTTTTTAATTAAGACCGGTGATATTGCTTCTTACCTTTAGACAAAAATCTCCCACATAGATTACTTTTTTTGAAAAATAAGTTTGAGAAAACGTCTTATAAAAAAAATTACAAGGATCAAAAATAATCCAAAAAATTATTGCTGAAAATGAGTCAAAATTAAATTTTATTTCTTCAATTTCCAATAAAACTAACAATTTAAACTTCCTGATTATACAGCTTTACTAATTAATAAATTTATATTATGAGACCTTGGTTTAATAGCACAATTTTAAAGCTGCTTATTACAGCTTTTAAAAAAAATAAAAATTTTTCTATTTTTGGCCTTAATTGATTTTTTAAATTTCCAGATTTATATCATGCGATTTTTTTTATAAATAAATCAAGTTAAGGCAGCTATTATTAAGAAAATACAATTTTTATTATTTTTATTAATTCTGAGAAAATTGAGTATTCAATTTTTTAATGTGACGTCCTTAGCTTATTTTATTCTAAAGTTATGATCAACAAATGTAAAAACACTCGAATTTTAAATATTTAATTAAAAATTATGAAAATTTAGTATTTTTTAATGATAAATTTTGAATTGATCATCGCGTCAAAATATAAGTATAAATATTAAATCCTTGTAAATTTTTCTATAAGACGATAGATAAAACTTGTTCTTCAAAAAAGCAATGTTTCGCGGACATTTTTGGGGTCTCGTCAATTTCATGATCTTTAGATCACAAATTTTACTGAAAATGTTTATTGTAAAAATGTTTATTGTAAATTTAATGATCAAAAAAAGAAAATATTTAAAAAAAATTTCGATCATCATTTTTAAATTAAATTAGAACTAAAAATTTCAAATTTTTTAGAACTTCGGTCAAAAATTAACCACTTATGAGTTTTTTTTTTGATCTTTAATCACTTTAAAAACTGAGAAATTTAATTGAAAAAGAAATGAATGAATTTAAAAATTTAGTTAGTCGTTCTAGCCAAACATATGCCAGACAATTTATTATGAAATTATTTTTTATAACTGTATATTTTTTCATCTAAATTAATTTAAAAATGATTATCGAATTTTTTTTTATATTTTCTTTTTTTATCATAAAAAATATGATCTAAAGTTCATATAATTTACAAGACCCCATTTTTGTCAAATAATGAAAAGCAATGTCATTTATTTTATTTAAAGAAAAAGCAAAATTTAAATTAGCTCTATCGAATTTCATTTAATTCAAATTTTGACTCATCTTTATTAAGTTAAGGAAATTAAATAAGTTATTTTCAATAAAAATTAATATTCAAGAAAATTTAAAAAAAGAAACAAACTTTAGAATTAAAGAATTAAAATCTTAAATTTATATTTTGTAAAAATCATGCAAATAATACATGCAAACTCTTTATTATCTATTTATATTGTAATTCTCTAAGAACTTTACTCTCTGGATTGAAATTATACAATTTTTACTTTTTTTTTTATACTTTATTTTTTAACGACATCGCCAGCATTGTCACGAATATGAATAAATAGAATTAAAATTAAAAAAGTAAATTAAAAAAAGGAAAGGCTCTTTTTAAGCATCTTGAATTCAAAATATCATAACAATTCGCAGAGTTAGAATTTATTTAAATAATTTAAATGTAACATTTAAATGAAGATGTTACCGTAAACTCGCCCAAACAACCCCGGGGGTACAAATCGTAAATTTGGTTTTTTACCAGGCATCTAACACGTGTTTTGAATTTTTTAGGAAAATTCTTTTACTTCGACATAAAAACTAAAAATTCGGTTTTAAGTGGGCATTAAATGAGTCAAAAATGAATATTTTTATTTGATTTTAAAAAAAATTAAATTTTATTTGAAAAATGACTTTTTTGTTTTAATGCGTGCGCTAAATATGAATTTTTGGTATTTTTGCATGCTTTTCATTATTATTTATTTATTATTTATTTATTATAGTTTTAATTTATTGTAATAAAATTAACTTTGAAATTAGGATTGTAATAAATAATTGGTTATGAAAAAATATATTGTTAGAAATTTTAACTTTTTGAATAATATGTTTTTTTAGTTAGTTTGATAGAGAAAAATATTTAGTAAAGTTGATAAAAAAAGTGAAGCTTATTTTCAAATTCTATATTTTTTATTTTTCAAATTTAGAATTAAATATAGTTGTGAACAATGCATGTTTTGGTTTAATTAAAAATTCTCGACCACAAAATTATTTTCAAATCGCGAGTTTTAAATTTTCAATTTTAATCTTTAAAAAAAAATATCATTTTATTATATTATTATTCTTTGTTTATATTAAACGATTATATTTATATTCGTTAAGATTTTTCATGAGAATTCGGAACAAATTGAGAGTTCTTTGAGATTTCAAGAAATTAAAGGATTAGAGCTGAATATTTTAGTTTGGTTAGTTGGTCAAAAGTTATTGGCATAAAAAAATCAATGAATTAATCCATGAAATATCCATCACTTGGCTGTCTGAAAAATGAAGAGAATTATGAAAAAGTTTTCAAAAAATTGTTGTTTAATGCTAAAAAATAAATGAGTAAAAAATCTTCAAAAATTACTTTGAATTAATTCTTCCAGAATATATAAAATTTTCCTTCAGACAAAATGCTTTTATCAGTCACACGTGAAACAAACACAAAAAGCTACTCATGAGTGAAAATTTGACATTTTTAAATTGAATATCGTTAATGCTTTAATCTCATCTTTGATTTTTTAAATTTGTTAATAAAAATTAAGTTAAAAAATAAAATCAATTTAATTTTGTATTTAAATTCTTTATTTTTTTTAAATCAATTTTCGTCACCAAAATTTATGGCCAGAAATTATCTGAACAAAATGAAATTTACATTGATATTCCGAGAAATGTTTCGAGTTCAGTATTATTGGTAAATTCCTTAACTTTATTCCATTCTATCTTTTTTGGCATTTTTAATTTTTTAAAGTATATTTAGAAAAATCAGAGTTGTTTAAAAATCCCAAAAAAGGCCAAGTCCAGACTTAACTTGAGACTTGTGACATTTAACTCTGGAAAAAATAATAGCTATACTGCAATTTTTTTTATACAATAGTAAATGTTATACTTAAAAAAATAAATAAATTTATGCTACATTTTATTTTCTTTTAAGTTTTTCTTTTACCTACAGTATTGCACAAAATTTTAGACGCATTCACATTTTTTCAAAACAAATAAAATATGTGTTAATTATTTATATAATAGAAGACCAGTAAGAATATTTCTGTATTTTGATTTATTAATTATAATAGTTAATAAAATAAAAATGCAAAAAAAAAAATGAAAAAAAAATGCTGATTATATTAATTGAGAAAAAATAAATATTGGAAAAAAATTTGCACAAAAAGTTAGACTTAGTATTTAAAATGACCACCTTTCGCATAAAAATAAGCACGAATACGTACCTTACCCTAGTATTTTTCATTTTTTGCAAGCGTTTATTTTAATGTATTTATTTTTTTAACACTTTTTTTTTTTTGAAAAATTATTTTCTTCAAAATTTTTAATTTTTTTATTTTTAATAAAATTTTTTTTTGCTGTTTTTAGATTTATTTGTAGAAGCTGAATTAATGGGGCCTGTTGACGGACCATTATATAATCTTGTCATGTAGAGCGAACCTTGAGTCCTCTTTTAGTCATAGCTAATAATGTTCAATGACTGTTCAGTGATTTAGAATTAATTGTTGATAGTGTGTTGATGCATCCCATATTCCTGCGGAGCCACCACTACCCTGTAAAGTTGGTACTACAAATCTTGGATCGTATTTTTCTTTTTTTAATCTTTTGACTAAAAATTGGATTCCTCACTAAAAATCACCATTCCGCAACGTTCAATTGTTCAATTCAATCTTTCTTTACACCATTTTAATCTTTTGATTGGATCTGATATCGTCAGCAATGGCTTTTTCAAAGCAGTGTAAGTTCCTGTTCCTTTACTGGCTTTAAAAGCGTGGCACTATTAAATAAAATTAAAAGAGAGTTTCTAGTTAAAAATCTTTATTTAAAACCAAAACTTAAACTAAAATACAATTATATTTTAGTTTAAGTTTAAGTTTTATTTTAGTTAAAATATAATTTTTTCATATTTATTGATTACATCAAAAATTCATTTACTAATTAATCTTTAGAAAATGAATCGAAATTTCTTGAAAGAGAATCGGAATGAGTCGCAAACATTAAAAAAACTAAGAAATAGACGAATTATAAATCCTATTTTAAACTCTAATACTATCGATTCTAATGTCCAAACAACTGAAAAATATAATTAAAAAAGTTCACGAAATCACTTTTTTTACTAGCTGAACAAGTAAAAAAAGATTCACGTTTGCTAAGTTTGTGTAAATTGTATAATAAAGAAGAATTGTCTCAATATATTGAAGATTTAATTTTGAATTTTGAAGATTAGACATTAAATTAAATTTAATTATCTTATTTTTATTCAATTAACAATAAAACATTTACTTTTTTTAAAATTAACTTTATTTACAATCAATTAATCTAGGTAAATTTTGTTTTACTTTGCTATGAAATTTACCTTGCTATGATTTTTCTTGCGATGAAACATGGGTAACGATTACTTTTGTAGCGCAAATTTATAGTGAATTTAAAAAATTAATTAAAAGAGAGATTTGTAATGAAACGCTATATTTGAAAAATATTAAATTTTCAAAAGAGTTGCAATAATTACATTAATTAAATTAAAAATATTCGAAAAAAAATAATGAGTTCAGCAAATAACAATTTAATTAGTTATTTACCAAATACTTGGTTTTCAAGTGAAAAATCAAATATTAAAAATCCAAATCATGATTGCATGGTATTTTGTTTAAGTGAAATAGAATTAATAAAAATTCCATAAATTGGCTATGTAAAGTTGCTGGTTGTAGTTCTTCTGCTACTGTGAACAGAGAGGAAAAAATGGTTAGGGTGACTTTCAATTTTTTTCAATTAATTAACATTATAAATTCGCTATAAATTTTATTTAATGAAAAAGATAATTTATCGGGTCTGGGTTACTTTTGTTACACCACGAAAATTATTATTATTATTATTATTGTTTTATCTGCAACGGGTGAACCGCGGAGCTGAGCACCAACGTACTTAGCTATGGCAGATGTTTCTGACCATTTGAAAATTTGTCGTATTTGTTCTTAAAACTGTTGACTGTTTCAGCTTTTATAACATTTTCCGGTAGTTCATTCCAAGTTGGTACCACTCTATTTGTGAAAAAATTGTGTCTTGCAGGACAAGATTTTACGAATTGTCTGTAGAGTTTATTGTGCCCTCTTGTAGAGCCAGCTGGTCCTGAACAGTTTGAGTTTGGGCTGTGGTTAAAAAGATGGAACCAGTTCACGATATTAATATTTTTGGTAATTTTAAAGTATTGGATTAAATCACCTCTTTTTCTACGATCTTCTAGAGTTGTCAATCCGAGTATTTTAAGGCGATCTTCGAAATTCTTAACGTAACAAAATTATCTTTTGTTTGTGTCCAAAATTATAACGAAAAAAGCAATCGTAATAAAAGTATATTTTATTTATTCAATATGTGTAATAAAAATAATTAAATATCTGATAATAGTTTTCT
>QEOQ01000460.1:1323797-1334786 GCA_010279815.1 Brachionus plicatilis | reverse complement strand
AAAAGTTAATTTTCAACAATAAACAAAAAGGCAAAAAAAAAATTTCCAATTATACACATCCCAATATAATTCAATGGGCTGGAATTTCATTTAAAGGAGCAACAAATTTTGCTGTAAGAAACTTATAAGAAGAAAAGCTTTTACTATTATGAGCAACATGGATGCAATACTTTAATGGGAGATATTATCTGATTATTTATTACTATTTGGGGCTTCAAACTACGATTTAGACTTTACACTACACCAGGACAACGACCCAAAGAATCGTTCTTTATTGTGCACTGCTTTTTTAAATTTTAACAATATTGTTGGGTAATTGCTTTTTAGTAATTATTCTTTGTCGATAATATTTGACTCATTTCTTTTAAACAAAGATTAAATCTCCCCCAAAGACTTCCGATTTAAATCCCATTAAACTAATGTGGAAAGTGTTAAAACAGCATGTTAGGAAGAGAATGATTTTATCGGAAGCTGATGCCGAAATGGCTGCCAAATATTTCGAAAAATCTTTATCGAAAGAAAAATGCCAAAATTATATAAACTATTTAAAAAAGGTTTTTATTAGTTTTTATTTTCAATTTAATCTTTAAAAAAAAAATTTAATAAAAATTAAGGTAATAAACGTGGTTATAGAAAGAAATGGAGATTGGTCGAATCTTTGAATTATATTGGGATGTGTATAATTGGAAATTTTTTTTTTGCCTTTTTGTTTATTGTTGAAAATTAACTTTTTTAAGATTTACACAAAATTTACTTTTCTTTACTAAAAATTACCACTATTAAATAAAATTTCACGTAAAATTACGAATTCAGGCCCAAAAAATTTAAAAAAAGTCAAAAAATGTCAAAATTCTCAAAAAAAATAGTATTTTTTGGAATTTTTACTTTTTACAAAAATTTACGTAATTTCCGGTAATTTTACGTTAAATTACGTAATTTCACGTAAAATTACGTAAAAACAGTTTATCGTAGCAGTACTGTAAAAGATTTTAAAAATATTCCAGTAAATTTTAGTCAAATTCTTTCAGATAGATATCCGACTGAATGCTTCAACGAGCGCCATTTTGTTCTTTTTAAAATCAGATCAGACATTAATGCAGAGAAAATATTCCTTGCCTTATGGCAAGGAATCCTTTTTTTACTTCTAATTACTCTGAGATAGAATCGCTCCAAAATTAAAGTGTTCACAGATCTACTTAATGACTCAAATCCAAGTTAGAGTCGATACAATTAACAAACAAGGGAATCTTCCATTCAGTTTCGTAATGCCGGACAAGGTTTGGATAGCATTTCTGATTTTTAGTTTTCAATAATATAAAATAATAAATTGGGGACAAAAAAGATCTTTTAATGAAAAATTATTTGTTAAATAAATTACTAAAAACTTTTACTTCTATTAAAAGCAAATTTATGGAACCATTTGCCAAGTGAATTTTTTGAAGAATAAACAATTAAAAGTTTTAATTTTTTTTTAATAGGAAAAACATCTTTGTTTTTAGTGTTGGGTACCGTAAGTGGAGGCCACTAGACCGTCAAAAGTTGATGTTGGCCGTTTTGATGGCCGTGAGGGAAAAATTCTTTAATCTCTAAAAATAAACGATTTTTCTTATACTTAATTCTTTTCTCTATCAAATTTTCATATTTAAAATTTTTTAAAGGTTTGTCTTCACTACCGGTCATTTAAATTGCCAGCCAGAGTTGGTCAAAAGTCAAAGTCATGAAGTCAAAGTCAAGTCAAAACTTTGACTTAAATTTTTTTTAATAAAGTCAGGACCAAAACTTTTTTTTAAAATTTTTTTCTTTAAACGGCGCTTTTAAGGGTTCTTAGTTAGTAGGCCGCTAAAATAGGTACTTGGAACGGCAAAAAATCATATGACTGCGATCCTGACAAATGTATTGCCGTTCCAGCAAGTTCATCAGATGTACATCGCTTAAAGGTTAGACAGAAATTGATTTTATCAGCCTTCATAGGATGTCCAAAACTCGCTAGCTTTGCTAGTTAACATCATTTACCAGAAAAATTTTTCAAATAAAATTTAAGCCAAATGAAGAATTTACTTATTCTTAGCATGACCCAAAAAGTTAAATAATTCAAAAGAAAAATTTGAAAATGAAAAAAAACAATTTTCAGTAATTATTTATATATTCTAGATTGGTATAAAGCAACAGCTTAGATTAAAAAAAAACATCATAATTTAACACAAATGAATTATATTAAGTTTTTTAGCTTGATGGTGATATTTTTAATATCTTGCTCTATGCATTCAAAAGCACAGCCTTTGAATGAATCATCAGTTTTTGGTTCTGATTTGGGACCACGAGGATGGCCATACGGAAGAGGTTTTGGAGGACCTGGATGGCGCCAAGCTCTTGGTTTAAGAAGACCAGGATGTCCGTTTTTGGCACAAGCATGAAGCTTTAACTTTTTATTAATTTGAGCTAATATTTTGAATAAAAGTTATTCACAAATATATATATAAAGTATTTTTTTTTTACTTTTACTGGAGAAAAAATCTTGAAAAATTTAAAGATTTGTATATTAAGTTGAGCGGAGTTTGTGTTTTGCCTCTTAAATAAATTAAGTAGACATAATATCTTTGTTTTTTAAAATTGATGTATTAATTAATAGTAGTTGATTAATTTAAAAAGTGCGAATTTAATTTTTGGCAAATTTTTTATTAGGGTTAATATAAATTAAACTGATATTATAGTAATTGAGTCAACTAAACCAATGCTCTTTGAAAAAATCCATTATTTCTTTCCACCTCTTAAATAGTTAAATGCTTGCCCAACATATTTTAGAAACTATTCAGGAAAGATGCAAAAAACTTGCCTTCTCCGAATGGTACCCTTTTCCAAAGTGCTCCTATAAAATAATTGTCTTTATTCTATAAACCATTAAATTAATTAAATAAAATAATAACAACAAATAAAATAATTAAAGGCCTTGCTTCGGAATAACCTAATTCTAATATTAAAAAATATTAGCAAATAATCAATATTAAATTCACAAGCACTCAAGAGATTTTAATATAGAATTTAAATACTAAGCCATATATTTGTTTTATATTTTAATATTTTTTTATTTTATTTAACATTATTTTGATTTTATATTTTTATTCGAAGAAGCTCTAGATTTTAATTAACAATTTTATCTCAAGTAATTATTTTATTATCGAATAATGACTGTAATTATCTAGATTCTAAAATCAAATTAATAATTCACATTCTATAATTTTTGACCAAGCATGAATGGCAAAGTGTAAATCATTCATTAAACAATTTTTTTGAATTTTTTGATTTAAATATATAAAACGCTTCTTGTAATTTTTGAATAGTCATAAATGAGATTTTCTGAAATAATGTTTAAAAAGCTGGGTAGGTACGGTACGGTGTTGCTTATAAAAAATAATTCCCGTGAAACAATTTTTTTATTTTAACACCTTAATTTCTTGATCGACTTTCTTATTTGTTTTCGACTAAAAATATTTGGTCTAATTTAATTTAACTTAAACGATATGCTTGATATGCATTTAAAAATCTAAAAAATTTAAACCAAAACAGACCATGACAAATTTTAATTAAAAATCCCAGCACCATAAAAAAATACATTCCACCATATTTTGTTTTATCTAATGCAGACTTAAATATCGACCACTCAGATAAAAAAAAATCAAAATTTTGTTTTAAAAAACCTTAACCCAAAATTAAAGACTAAATCTTAATTTTTATTCAAAGCTTTAAATTTTTATTATTTCAAACTTGAATATAGTGCAAAAAAATGACAGATTGTGTAGCCAATTCTCATGGTCTGGTATTTTCTATATCGCCAGCAAAAAAACAGCCCAAATCAAAGAAAGACGATGAAGACGAAGAAAACATTTTGACGCTTGCTCCGTTCACTAAACCGCCGAAGATCAACTTTGGTCAATTGAAAATAAATGAGTCTGTACAGCGATCTGTTTTGATTATCAACCCACAGCAATTCGACCTGGACTTGATCGTCACCAACAACGAGCTAAACATTAACAACATTCAGCTAAAAATAGAAAAATTAAAAAATGTCAATTTAAAGATAACCTGGTGTCCGGAAAAACCCGGAAACCACAAATTTGCCATTCTATTTGAGGTGACCAATTCGGCAAGACTAAAATTTTTGGTCCATGCATTCGGTGTATGCATCAAACCGGAAGAAAAAAAGCCAATACGCAAGCCATTCAACATGCTTCAGCCGCTTAAGAAAAAAACTGAAAAAGCGCCCGTTCAGAAAAAAGAAACCACAGTCTCAACCAAGTACAAAACAACCACGACCACTACGACCACGATTTATAAGAAATCCGCGGGTCAAAAATCCAAATTTGATGAGACTGTCATCATTGAAAAAAGTGGCAACAAAGAAAATAGCAACCAGCTTGGAATAACTATCGAGGCTGTGCCAGATACTCGCCAAGATACAGCGCCCAGAAGTTCAAAAAACATCTACGAAGACTCGTTCACAGAACCCAAAGCTCTTGACTCAACTCCCAAATACATTGAGATTAAAACCCCCACTCAGCCCACAGGTAAAGTTCAACTGACCCCTAAACTGTCTGATTTTATCAAACCACCCTTGTACTCATCGGACCAGAGTCCCAGTCTGGTCACTTCACTGACAAAAATAACCAAAATTGCTGCCACAAGATATGTTGACATATCAATTGACCAAGAAATTCCAATCAATAGCAAGACTGTGATTGACGAAGGCCCCAAAACACCGCATTTTCCACTCAAGTTAAACCCTCAATTGTACGAATCGATTCCATTTGATCAATGCATGCTCGAGTCTGATTCCAATCGCATGAACACCCCCAAGTTTGACAGAAATTTTTTGTACAAAGAAGATTATGCTAGTGGTTTTTTGGTTGAAAAGTACGCCATTATTTGCCAAAAAAAATGGCGCTACAAAATATTCCGGCGTAAATTGAGGGAAATCAAACTCAAAATGAAGACAGAGCGACTAAACCAACTGCTCGCCGGCTCCAAGCATCTTGCACTTGAATTCGAACTGCTAAACAAAAAGCAAGACGAACTGCTAATTAAGCAGCAAATGGAAAAACAGCGAAAAGACAAGCTTTTGCTTGAAATGGATAGGCAAGAGCAAGAACGCAAGCAAAAGCTGTTGAAATGTGTCATTTTGTGCCAGAGAGCCATCCGAATGAAAAGATTTAGAATTTTTTTCAGCAAATACAAACAAAAAATGCTCGAAAAATCAGCTGTTTTAATTCAGCGAAAGTGGAGATTGATTAGATTTAGGCGATGTTTAAGAACGCTAAAATTAGAGGAACAGTTGAGGATGGAACAACAAATGCAGTTAAATAAGTATACCATATTTTGCCAAAGACGATTTAGATACAAAAAACTTCGGCGATGCTTGAAAATTTTGGTAGAGGAGAAAAAAACTTCAGAGAGGCAGATCAAGGCGGCTTGTGTGATTCAAAAAAGCTGGCGAATGCTGAGATTCCGTCAACAAATGACCAAGTATCGCTCAGCTGCGCTCACAATTCAATCATGGTATCGCAACTGCATAAGACCAAAAAAAAATTTTATACTTCTATGTAACAGCATTCTTAGAATTCAGACCATATATCGACAGAAAGTGGTCAAGAGGACCGCTGCTGCTCTTACAATTCAATCAAATTTTAGAGCTTACATTGAGAGAAAAAAATTTATTCAACTTAAAAAAAGTGCTATCAAGATCGAAAGCTGGTACTTGACCAAACTGGACCGAATTAAGTTTCTAAAATTAAAGCGATCCATTCCTCACATTCAATTTAGATCACGTCAACTGATTCGAAAGCAGAATGAAGCAGCCATGACTATTCAAAGAGCCTATTGCTACTACAAATTTCGAAGGCAAATGAACATGTATCGGCAAAGTGCCCAAAAAATACAGAGATGGTCGCGGTCAATGAAATTCCGCTACCACTATTTGGAGTACAAACGCATTGTGGTCAAATCAATTGTTGTAATTCAACAAAGCTGGAGGATTTATTTGGCAAAGAGAGAAAATAAAAGACAATTGAGTGCCCTATTGATCCAGAGTGCATGGAGGGGCTATTGGACTAGAAAAAACCTTGAGGCACTAAGAGAAAAGAGACTTGAGGAAATACGCATGGAGCACGAATTGGCATTTTTGAATGAGTGCGCCACTAGAATTCAATCAGCTTGGCGAGGATTCCAAGTGCGCAAAGTAACCACTCAAGTGTTGTGCACAATTCGTTCAAGGCTAAGTTTTTACCAATTAAATACCAACTTTGCATCGAGCACTTTAGGCTCGAGGGTTAGAAGTGCTCTCAAAATTTTAAAATATCCATGTGTGCCCATAGAACAGTTGATGCTGGCACTGGCCGATTTAAATAAGGTAACTCGCTTGTCACCTGAATGCTGCTTGATTTTTACTCACGAAGGCGCTATTGAAATTCTTTACAGTCTTATACTGAATTGTAATCGCAGTGTACCGCACATGGACTTGATCAAACTTTGCTTGCAAATTCTAATTAATCTCAGCAAGTATTCTCGGACTGTTGAGTACATTCTAAAACCCGGTGGGTCCTGTTTTCTTTTGCTCAACCAGCTCCAAACTAATCAATCCAGCAACCCCAAAATATTCATGGACACTTGCATTATCTTTATTCTTTTGTCACAAAATGAGTCAATTAAAGAGTATATTTTGGGCTATGAGAATTTGATTAGAAAAATAACTAGCATCTATTCGATTTTGGAACGCAAGGCTAATTTCAGCCGAAAGAGACAGACCGGCATAAGCTGTTTGAACAACAAGGATCAGTTGAATAGCACTTTGAATACTGGTGGCAAAAAAGCTTTGGTTTTCAGTTTTTCTTTCATTCCTGAGTGGAGTTTGGCAAAGAAAAATTCTATCGAGTTGGCCGAACCAATCGGTGCTCTGGAGTTTATGATAAAAAGCCTGGGAATCAGCCTGGATACCTGCAAAGGCAACACATTGAGCAGCAAGACTCCCAAAAAATCGCTATCCTCATCGGCTATTGATAAATCTGGAAAAAAGTCTACCATCAAGGCAAAACCTGCCCCAAGACCTCACTTGACCAAACAAAGCTCTAAACAATTGTTCAAAGAATCACAAGATCCCAAAGATATAGCTAATGGTGTCTCCAGAATGAATAATTTTAGTCCGGAGCAAATTTTTGACCCTGAATATGATGAACACCATTTTTCAATCACGAGTAACGAGAGTTACCGATCGGTCAGTTCGGTAACTACAGTCAAGAGTATTTCTAATTTAGACTCTGAACTGCCCAAATTGAACTCGACTCTTGTAAGCTTTAACAATTCTAGGAAAAATGCAGGCATGAAAAAATCAGAATCGATTGTACATAATTTTAATTTCGAGATAAAAAACTAGATTAATGTAAACAAAGCTTTTTTTTAATTAATTTTGATACTAATATTTGGTGATTAGCTGAAATATAAAGCAATTTTTTTTTAAAATAAATGATTTTAATAAAATTTAATTTTTTAATAGATAAAAAGAGAGCACTTTTTGAGAATATTTTGATTTAGTATTTTAGATTTTTATGCCAAATATGTTCTATGATGGTTTTCAAGAGATTAAATAAAAAATTAATTAAAAATTTGCTGCATTTAAATTCAAGAATTTGTATACTTAAACTAAAATAAAGCCAAGATTTATAAACAAAATTAAACTGGGTCGTGAAATGGCTTAGATGGAGATTAAACTATCAAAAAATCTTGTATTCAAACTGAAAATATTCTTTTTAGATTCCACCAGCAAATCTTTGTTTTTTTATTATTAACAGCGCTCTGTAAATAAGTTAAAATTTATATTAAAAAAAATATTTATTTTTTTTTTAATTGGAAAAGTCACGGTATTTAGATAAAAGATTTTTGACTTGTATTCTTCTTTTCTGTTTGCAGCTTTAAATAAATCTCGGAGTTTTTTCTTTTTTAAATACTGCTCATTTATATTTATTTTTTGGAATTTTAAGCTAAGTAAAAATTATTTTAGAAATATTTTATTTAATTACTGAATTGATTATGCCTAAAATCAGACATGAGTAATTTATTCAAAAAATTCGCTTATTTATTAAGAAAAGAGAAAATTACTACGATCGTCAAAAATCAAAATAATCATCAAAATTTCTCAAAATTCATTCAAGTATGAAGAGTATCAATAAAAATAGAGGATGTTCTGGAATTTTACGCTTTAAAAGCCGAATCGCTTTTCTAAAAAAGCTTCTCTGATAAAGATAATTTTTTTCAAATAATCAAAACTTACATTCCATAATTTTGTCTTAATTTATAAAAGTTTTTTAACTAAAATTTAATAAAAATTTTTTAAGTTATGTTATGATTAATAGTGAAAAAACATGACTTGAATTGAAAAAAATTATGAAGGTATTTTTTATATTTATAATTAATGACAAACTATTTAAAACGAAAAACAAGAGAGAGAGAGAGAGAATTATATTTTATAATAATTTTATTTGAGCTTTTTAAAAAATTCATGAATGATGCATTCGTTATTTTCTAAAAAAACCTTTTTGTAACAATTTGGCAGAAAATTTACTGAAATATTTTTCTTTTACAATCAATTATTTTTACTTTAATTCGTTGCTAGAATTCAGTCTTAGGCCTAATTTTTTAGAACTAAATTTTGTCCTTTATTAATGCTTTAATTCACATATTTCAAAATGGTAATATAAAATAATAATCTTTTTGTTCCAACTTTCATTATTGACTTGAAGAGTTATCACTGGACCTCTAATAATGTCAAACAGTCGGGCTACGATGACATGGTGCTATTACCGAAAATCACCGAACAAGCAATTTTTGACAATCTTAAAAAAAGATTAATGGATAATTATATTTATGTAAATTTTGATTTTTAAAATGAGTCTAAAAGTAAAATTGATTTTTTCTCAGACATATATTGGGCCAGTCCTAATAGCAGTGAATCCATACAAAGAACTGCCTTATTTTTCGGACGAAGAAGTTGAAAAATACCGCGGAGCCGTAAACAGCTTTTCAAATGCTTTTAAGTAAAAATCTTATTTTAATGTAAGCTCAAATAGAGTCAAATTGAGAATCCGCCACATATATTTGCAGTTGCTGATTTCATGTACCGAAACATGTTAATTGACAACGAGAATCAATGTGTTATCATTAGTGGGGAGTCAGGCGCTGGAAAAACAGTATCAGCAAAATATATAATGAGCTACATATCCAAAGTATCCGGCGGAAATCAATCCCACAAAGTTCAGAATATTAAAAATGTCATTCTTCAATCGAACCCTTTGCTGGAAGCGTTCGGAAACGCCAAAACTTTGCGGAACAACAACTCGAGCAGATTTGTAAGTTAAATTTAATCATTTATGAAAAGATTAATGTTTTTTTTTTCCAAAAGGGCAAATATGTTGAAATTCAATTTACCAGAAGTGGTGAACCAGAGGCTGGTCGCATAACTAATTTTTTACTGGAAAAAGTAATAAAGCACAATAAAAATTTTAATTAAAATTTATAACATTTTTTAGTCAAGAGTTGTTGGTCAGGCAAAAAACGAAAGAAGTTTTCATATATTTTATCAATTGTGTTCATTTAAAAACGCTGATTTGCATAGTAATATTTTTAATTATTAAGCAAAATTTATATCTATATTTTGATTAAGAAAAGCTCGGTATAGTGGACATGAGCAGGTTTATGTATTTGAATAGAAGTGGATGCTACCAAGTGGATGGAATAAATGATCAAAAAGATTTTGAAGAAGTACAGAGTGCAATGCAGGCAGTTAAAATATCTGACCAAGACCAATTTAATATATTCAAAATAGTAGCTGGTATTTTGCATTTAGGAAATATAAAATTTATTCCTCACGGAAATTACGCTCAACCTGAAAATATTGATTGTAAATTTTAATAATAATTTATAATTTTAATTTTTAAATCATTAAAAAAAGCTCTGGAATATCCGAGTTATTTGTTGGGCATAAATAAAGAAAACTTAAAAATAAAATTAGTAAGTAGAACAATTGAGACCAGGGCCGGAAGTATTAATGAAAAAATAGATGTGACTCTAAATGTTGAGCAGGCCGAGTATACCAGGAACGCTTTGGCTAAAGGGATATACGCAAGGTTGTTCGATCATTTGGTCAATGTAAATACCATTTACAGAAAGCTTGATTTATTTAATTACACTTTTTTTTTTGAGGTGATTAACAGTGCTATGGAGGTAAAAAATCCGAACATGGTTAATATTGGTATTTTAGATATTTATGGTTTTGAAATATTTGACCAAAATGGTTTTGAACAATTTTGTATAAACTATGTCAATGAAAAATTACAACAAATTTTTATAGAATTAACTCTCAAAGCCGAACAGGTAATTTAAATCAAAAAAAAAATCTACAAAAAAAATAATTTTATTTTTCAATAGGAAGAGTACAGACAAGAAGGAATTAAATGGAATGACATAAGTTTTTTCAACAATAAAGTTGTGTGTGATTTGATCGAGTCGAAAAATTCACCGCCAGGCATCTTTAGTATTGTAGACGATGTGGTAATCACAATGCACGCAACTGGTGAAGGAGTTGACCAAAATTTGCTTCAAAAACTGCAGAAGTCCTATGTAGGCCATGCACATTTTAACTCTTGTGCATCCGGATTCCTAATCAAGCATTATGCTGGGGATGTAAATTACGAAATAGATGGCTTTTGTGAAAAAAACAGAGACGTCTTGTTCCAAGACTTGGTCGATCTGATGAAATCGAGTTCTTGGTAAAAATCAATCTAAAAAGAAAATTAAAAAAATTTTCTTAAAATTTTTTAAAGCCCTTTTGTGCGCAATTTATTTCCTGATCAGCCAACTGGTCCCGGCAAGCGTCCGACCACTGCTGGAAGCAAGATAAAATCTCAGGCTAATCAGCTTGTCGAAAAATTAATGAAGTGCTATCCATCT
>QEOQ01000460.1:1293381-1308612 GCA_010279815.1 Brachionus plicatilis | reverse complement strand
TGCAGTAAAGAAAATTTACTAAATGGTGTCAAAATTTTTTAAAGTTTTAAAATTTATTTTAAAATTAGTTAGTTGGACCCTTGTTCCGCTTATAGAAATTAAATTTAATTTGGTATTTTATTAAAATTTATTTTAGAAAATAATTTTACAAAATATATTTTAGTCTGAAATTATTAATCTTTTTTTTTAAAAAGAACCAATTTCATTTTAAAATATGTGGACAATGATATGAGTTTGACTTTTAGTTAGTTTGGAATTTAGAATAACTGTGTTCAATATTTTATTTTAGATTCATTTGTAATAATCGTTAAAAAAAATTTTCTTAAACCATGAACTATAAAAAGTTAATGTCAATGCTTTAATGGGGCTTTTGAATCCTATTATATTTAATTATGAACAGACCTTGGTTTTAATTATATGATTTAGAAGTTGAGAATAAAAAATTTGAATGCATAAATTTATATTTTCTTTTGTCACTAAAATAAAATCATTTTGTTATAAATAAATATAAAATTTAATTTATTTTTATCATGAATTTTAAAAACCTAATTATGTCGAGTTAAGAATTTCAATGAAAAAAAAGGTAAAAGTACAAATTCTGAGAAAAAATTGATTTTTTACATAAAATCATTTCAACTTTTTTGACTTTGAGTCTATTAGCGTAATTTCTCGATTTTAACGACATGTTATTATATCTGGGTATCAGAATTAACGACAGGATCTTATAACATTTAAGAGATTATTTAACGATTTGTGATTAAATTCGAGCAATTACGTTATTCTGAATTGAAAATTGAAAATTTTTCGTATTTCTGAATTCTATTCATCATCATCTAAAATTACATGCTATATTTAAAATTTCAAAAATCAAAGAATTGAATTTTCAAAAAAGTGTTTTTTAGACATCAAAGTATGTTCAAGAATCAATTTTATTTGTGAAAAAATCAATTTTGAAAAATTCCAATTAATGCTACATTGGAATTAAATTATTTTATCTAAATGCTATATTCTTTTTGGAATGAATTTTTAGATTCAACAGATAACCAAGAGGTTTCTTATTTAAACAATTTCGTCAGTTCCATTTATGAAGGATTAAAATAGAAAAGCTTTAACAGACAAAAAATTTCTCAATTATTTTATTGAAAAATTCGTATTTTTTAGTTTAATTAAAGTTAATTTTCAAAACGCGACGATTAAGTATTATGTGTGAAAAAAAATAGAAAAGATATTAAAAATAATGAAAAAAAAATTCACTTATTTAAATGACAGTTTGCACCAAAAATTTTATGCTTCTATACAAATGCTCCAAAATTTTGTCACATTTAAGAAACTTTAGCTTCAGGTTTTTTTCAGAGCTTCATTAGCATTAGAGAATTTTGAAAACTCAAATGTCAGTTTTTGAAACATTGAACTTTTTATTTTACACTATTTATTCATTTTTTTTTTTTATTTCTATTTCTATCTATTTCTATTTTGATTAATTCTATAGAATTTCCTTAAGTTTGCTCACAGTTATGAATTCATAAATTTTATTTATTGATTTTAATAGAAGGTATTTTGCTTTTCATAAATTTAAGTTTTTTAAAAATGTGGTTTTAAAGTAATTGATAAGTTATCAATAGCATAAAACAGTTAGCTTGAAAATGTGAAAATACAAAATTACTTCGCATTTCTTAATTCATCAGTTTATTTATTTTTAAAACTTTTTTTTTTATTTTTTTACTAATTAAAAGAAAGGTCTTGGAACTTTTTAATAGAACTCAATTTTATTTTCGAATGGAGCCAAAATTGAAAGGAATCAATAATGACTTACCTTTGAAATTGATTGAATGATCTTTTTGTTGCACAAAAGCCAATCGCTGAACACTTTGACGGATGAAAGTAATTTTTGATGTGACAATATTTCAGCAATCAATTTGGCATGTTCAAGATCACTTTAAAAATTAAAAAAAAAATTATTTAAAAAACAAAATAAATTTTCTACCTTTTTTTTTCCTCATCATCTTCATCAATGTCACTTTTGTCCGAATTCAAAACACTCATCTCAGTATCAGTCTCAATCTCAAAAGAGGCTATTTTTTTGCCCAATTCCTCTATTTCTTCAACTTCTTTAACATTAACTTCGAAACCTGGGGGAACACTCACTTGTTTTTTACCATTCAAAATAAACTTGTATATTTCATTATCAACAAACTCGTCACTGTTCAATTGATAATTAAAACTGCTGCTCGAAGGTGAATAAGCAGGCAATGAACCGAAATCTGAGAACAACTGTAAAGATAGCTCCTTAAAGTTGGACGAAAGATTCGACTTATTTAGGTAATTTTCATTCAATAGCTCGTCATTATCAATGACAGGATTGGAAAAAACAGGTCTTGGTGGAGGGCTGGGAAGTTTTTGTTGAATTGGCACATTTTGCTTAGAACTCTTTGGAAGTTCATTTTCCGACGATTCCGAGGAACTGTCATCAGAAGAACTCGAGTAATCACTTGATTCGGAATTGTATGGATTGAGCTCGGTTTCGCTTAAGTTTTCCCTTTCAATGAACCTGGCGACATTGGTGCGACGCCTTGGACCAGGTCTGCGACTTCGCTGACCACCTTCTTCCGAGCTTTCGCCCTCACTGTCCCATGTTCGGTTCATTTCAGATTCGTTTGTGTCCGAATCCGAATAGTGCTTGGCCCGTCTATGGCCATACAACAAATGGGACTTTTTCTTGCTACTCTTGATCTCAGCTGTTTTTTCGTCGCCCGTATCGCGACTTTCAGATTTTTCCAAGCTTTCTTCTTCACTCAAATTCAGTATTTGCTTACTTTTGGAAAGCAAAATACTTTGTTCAAAGCGAATGATACAATGGTTTAGGATATAGGAGAAAAATATGAGGCCGTACGCCACCACTGTAAAGTAAACATCACTCTGGCACTTGTTCTGAGCTTGTTTCTTGGCTTTTAGTTGTTCAATGCTCATCAGAATCAAAAGCAATAGCTTAAAAACAAGATGATCGCAAATGTAAGGTTTTCTGGGATCCGAATTTTTAAGGTAAAACATGCAAGAGTTAAACTGTTGGAGACTGAATTGACACAGCTCTTGCAGCTGTTGGTTGTCTATTTGGTTTGAGTTCGAAGTAATTATGCTGGTTTGGGACAAAATGAGATCAATAATGTACAAAAAGAGTACGAGGAATTTTTTTATTTCCTTGTTGCGCAGTTCATCTGGCTCGTATTCGTTCAGTCTGGAGCGATCGATGAAATTTTTTGTCTTTATTTCATCATATCGCTTGCGATTTTTGAGAAAGAGAAGTTTTAGATTTTCGCGAGCGCCATAAAATGGTTCAGTGCAACAAAGACTATAAAGATAGAAGTATGCTGCGTCGCATCCATAGTTTTCGCTGCTGAACAAAGTGCCAAGTTGGTTTAAAGGCATTCCGTTTGATGGCAACAGCATCAAAGACATGAGGTAATACTTAGAGTCTTTTTTGTTTGAATTGTTTGGGTCGTATTCAAGGTGGTATCTGGTCAAATCTCCCATGCATATAAGTAGCTTGTGCAGAATACGAATTGCTACTTCGCGTAACAATTCTTTCTTTTCTATCTTATCTTTTAATTAAGTTAAACTTAAAGTTGAGAATGTTCTAGTGTATTATTTTGGTACCTTGTGAAAGAGCTTTTTCATAGCTCATTAGAGGAAAATTAAGAAATCCGTCTAATTGCAGCACTGAGTGAAATTCACTCTGGAAGCGAAGAATTAGATGGTTGTAAAAGCCATATGCCGATGCCAAATGAAGACGGTACTTAGATTCAATTTCTGAGTTTATTTTTAAATTCTTAGAACAAAAATAGCTCAAAAAATTTAGATAATTTTTAGTTGACAAAAAAAACCTTTTTATTAAGTTTTATAATGCGTATGATCTCATAGAAACCTTTTCGCCACAGTATTTCCTCGGCTTTTTTTGCATATTGAATTGGTTCACGGAAAATTAGTGTTTCACAGTATTTTTGAAGCCTTAAAATTTGCTTTAATTAAAAAAAAAAAATTCATTAAAAATATTTAGTACTTGTCACGCAAAATATTTGTTTCTCCTTGAAAAATGCGATAAAAAGAGTCAGATTGCTGGTAAATTTCATCAAGTTTTTTTGACTTGTCAATTATTGATCTGAAAGAGAAAAAAAAATTTAAATTGTATCCTTCAAATCGGATGACAAACCGATAAATTATTTTGTTTTTGTTTTCTACTTGGATTTCGTTTTTTTCAGATTGATCGTGCAAAGCGGACATATTTGAAATAGTAAAAATTTTGAAAATAATTAAATATTTAGTTTTAATAATAATATATTATAAAAATGAATGAGAATAATTTAAAATCACATGATCGGTATTAATTTAGAATAAATTTGAAAATTATTTATTTAGTTTTTTAAAAACAAAATTTCGTGTAATTAATTGAATTAAAAATTTTATTTATAAGAGAAAAAAAGTTTTAAACAGTGTTTAAAAATGCAGTCTTGAATTCGTGGAATGAAAGATGCTTATCTTTGTCTGCATCCAGCGAACGCAAGTATTTCCTTAGGTCTTTTTTTCTTATTTTTTTCCCAATCAGACCACAGAGCACTTTTTCCACATCCTCTACATAAACAAAGCCAGAATTATCATAGTCAATCGATCTGAACAGGTCCTGAACCAATACAGGATCGGAGCAGTCCGATGAAGCTGAGCTCAGTGAAAATTGTTCAGCATGCGACAAACAGCTTTTGCAATCACCCAGTCCCACTTTGTCTAAGTCGAGCAAGCGTAGACATTCAACATCGCCTTCAATAGGCGGACATGGTTTTTGTGGTTGATCGGCTGCCAATGTAAGGCCTTCAGGGGCTGGTATGCTTTTGGCAATTTTGGGCAGCTTTTTGTATATCAACGCTTCTTGTCCATATTTTTGCAAATACTTTTTCGGATCTGCTTTAAATACACCAACAGTTTTGATCTCTTGGCTAATTTCGACATCGGGAATTTCCCAATCGACCACTACATTCTTTGGATCCGGAATAATCTCAATGGGATCAGCTTTTTTGTAGATTATTTTCCTTTTTTGGGGCTTATAAGGCAGCCAGCGTTCAATGTAAATATCCTGTGGTTTTTGAGGAGTTTGAGGTAGTCGCTCTACCACCACTTTTCGAGCTGGTGGTGGAATTGTTTTACCCTTTAGGTTGATTACTTTTGATGGAATCTTTGGTGGTGGCGCTGGTGGCTCCTCACGGATTACTATGGGAGGTGGTGTTTTGGGTTTTGGCTGGTCCTGACGAATGACCAATGGAGGGGCCGGCGGCAGCTGCTTGTCGGCCAGTTGCTTGATTATAATATCGCCTGGCTTCTCAATTGGAGGTGGATGGAGATATTTAATTTTGACTTCTTGTTTATATTTCAATAAATCAGAAGGTTTTTTGATCATCAATTCTGGATTAGGATCTTGATGGAGTTCATATTTTTCCAAAGGAATCGGACCCTTCCAATTCAAGTTTTCCTCTCTGTTAATCCAAATCCCACGTAAATTAAGAGCCTCAATTTCTTCTGATTCGTTTATTTCAATAGGATTTTTCGACTGGACTATGGCATTTTCAACTTCACTGAATGGAACCTTAGGACTGTCACAAAAACGAATGTCTTGGACCTGATTTGTCAATCTATTCACTTCATCTACTTTGGAAAGCTCTGTTTTGGCCGAGCTTTTAGACTTTGATTTTGATTTATCTGATTTTTTCGATGAAGATTTACTTGGTCTTGAACTTGATGAAGAATGGGAGGACATTTATTTCTACTTTAAACCTACAAAATTAATGAAAACCTATCTAAAAAAAACTTATGCTTTTCTTTACCAAATATGTTTTTTAATCATATTTATAAGAGAAAAACGATACAAAGATAAATTTTTTCATAATTTTTCGCTTACTTTGTTTTGATATTTGGCACGATTGATTATAAAAATTATTGTTTTCTAACATTTCAATTAGGTTTGGGATAAATATTTTAAAATTTTGAATTTTTGGAATTTTAACAAGCATTATGGAAACTAATGCATTAAGAGAAAAATCTGCTGGTATGATCAACTTATTCATTGTGATTGTATATTGGAATTTGTTTGTTTTGCCAATCTATTGAAGAATTTGACAGGATATGAAAAATTATCCATGCAAATAATTAGCTAAAAATCAATAATCATTTTATATCGCGTTAAAAATTAAATTAACTAACAATACAAAATATAATCATGATTGAAAATCACTTTTGATCACTAGCCATGTATTAAACTTTAATGCTTCCAATTTTTAAAAAAATTTTATATTTAAAAAATGAAAAAATTGGTCGAAATTTAAAAGTCTAAATTTTTCCTTAAAAATCATCTTTCGACTTATTTATTAAGATTATTATAATCAAGCAACTTATTTGGATTTTAATTAAAAATAAATCGAGCTAATGGTTAAAAAAAAGACTTATAAAATACTATAGATTTAAATATTATTAAATTTATCATTTTTACTTTTCAATTGAAATGCTATTTTAAAATTCGAAAAATTGGTTTAAAATATTTTCCTTGAATATAATGTTCTCCCAATGATTTAATTTTAGCTGAATCATGTTATACTATTTTTTATCCAGACTGATCAATTGAGCTTCAATTTGTGCTTTTTATTTTTATTTAATGTAAGTAGACAGATATATCTATAAAATTTTTTTCCAAAAAAATCTAATATGGAATCGAAATAGAAAATATTGATAATTTCGATTAAATTTTGATTACTATAATTTTAATTTATATAAGTATCTTTTAAAGTTTTAAAAAATCCAAAAATCGAGGATCATTTTTTTGACGTCTAAGTATACATTTCTTAATTCAAAATATCTTTTTTTTTAAACCAGAATGTTTCTTTAAAAATTTTTCCTTAAATTAATTAAATTGTTTTTTTTTATTTTTATGTTCTTTCAAATTTTTTATTTAGTTCAGAGCGTATAAAATATAATTAAATAATTAACATATACTAAAAGATATTTAAAAATTAACATTCTGAAAATTTTATCATATGTTAAAAACAATTCGGCCACTTATATTTATTGTTTTTTTCTCCAAATTACGAACACATATTCTTCAATTTAACATGGGATGGTGTTAATTCATTAGTATAATAACAAATTTAAAAAAAAATCCTTATAAAAGCAATTAAAATTAACTTTTTATTTATTTATTTATTTTATTTATTTAATTCGAGTAAAACACCAAAAGGCGACGTAAAAATTGATATAAAAAAGAAAAAAATGTTCAAAATTTACATAAAGATAAAAAAAATTTAATAGCAGAGTAATTATTAACTTTTTATTAAAAATACATATTTTACTTTATGAAAATGAAAAAAAATTTTTACAAAAAAATGAATTATTTTTCAAGTTAAAATTTTTATTTACAAAATATGAATAAAATTGTTAGACAAACAATACATTTATTAATTGATTTAATAGATTTTATTGTTTAAAAAACTCAAAACTTTAAAAAACTGTTGTTGTAATGCTGTTTTAAGTAATTAAACCCGAAAATTGAGAGCCTTTTTGGGACTTTGAAATCACGGACACTCGTTTTATTTGGCTGATTTCATTGTGTTCTTGGCATTCAATCTTCATCTTTATTAATATAATCTAATTCAACATTTGATTGAATTTCATCTTGATTTGAATAAATTCTAAAGCAATCTTTAATTAATTTTTTATTATGATTAATTATTTCGATTTAAGTCTTCGATCTATGATCTGTAACATCGAAATGGGTCTTTTTCTCCACGCTATTATGTTGTCTGCGAGACGAGGCGTTTTTCTGATTAAACTCTTTAAAGTTACCACTTTAGGAGCGTCAAGATACTCCAGCACACCGAGCTATTCTTTAACTGTCTCAAGAAGAATATCTTGCGTTTCATGTATAGTTCTTCCACCATTTCTATGTTCAAGGATTCCAAATGAGGTATAATCCCTGAAAATTTCTTAATTTCAAGTGCTCTTTTACTAATAATTTTTTCTTGTGCCTTCGTCTTATTTCTTTTATAATAATTCTTAGTCTATTTCTTGAAAGTGTACAACGTAGGGCTACAAAAATCATTTTTATTATTGATTAGCAATTAACCTCCATTTTGGAGAAGTAAAATTTAAATATAATACAATAAAAAGTTTATAAAATAGAAAAAATACAATTTGAGAATAAGAAAAAATGATAACCTAGTATATAGTTATCCGATTGATCAAGTCCAAGAATAATGAGACCATTACTAAAAAGACTTTATTAGGTTTTTAAGTAAGATCCTATAGTGCTTGAACCTAAGATTTTCTAAGCATAGCTTTATTGAGTCAGTTAAACCGTCATTAAATTCATTAATCTAGTTCCGATTTAAGAGCCACTTTTAGTTGATTTATATTATTTTTTATAAACATTATATCTTTATTAAAATATTTTTCAAGGGTGGCTATGTCATGCTTAAATGAGAATCACGAACACCATTCATCAAGCTTTCCTAGATTGGTTGGAATTCAAACTAAAATAATTAAAAATCTCAACGAATTTTTTGTTCGATTACTATATGAGCTCTTTAATAACTGTTTAGTTTTTAAAAAAATACATGAAGACTGGAAAATTGCCATTGTTAATCCCTTATTTAAAAATAAAGGTGCCAGTTCAGATGGTAGTCAGACCTATCCGAAAAAGTCACTTCCGACAAGTCACTTCCGACAAGTCACTTCCGACAAGTCACTTCCGACAAGTCACTTCCGACAAGTCACTTCCGACAAGTCATTTCCGACAAATCACCATCCGACAATGCCTTTTCCGACAAAATAATTTCCGATAAGTCATTTCCGACAAATCCCGATCCGACAATTTTTTATTAAATAATTAAATAAAAAATAATTAATTAAAAAGGTTTTAGCAGCGTTTATTGCACCTTATTCAATTTCCTTCATAATCGTCCTTGATTTAAGATCTGGTTAAATTTCTAAAATTTTTTTGTGCCTATTTGGTGACCAAAATCGGTAATTGGTTGTTTGGTAATGGTGTTTTCAAATTTTTTAATGGTTGCTAGGCAACCAGAAGATTCGTTTTCACTACAAATTCATATTTAAACCGATACTTTTCAGTTAGGTAATCAATACATAGTTTCCCTTTGGTGGTTTTAAACTCAATAAAAGTATTATCTTGACTTTGAGACATATCAGTTATAAAATAAATTTGGTGACAATACTATTTTTTTGGACAATTTTTATTTGATATTAGTTAAAAGACTTTGTCGGAAAAGTAACTTTTTAATTAATTGTTAAATAAAAAATTGTCGGATCGGGATTTGTCGGAAATGACTTATCGGAAATTATTTTGTCGGAAAAGGCATTGTCGGATGGTGATTTGTCGGAAATGACTTGTCGGAAGTGACTTTGTCGGATAGGTCTGCCAGCCGTTCAGATATAGATAATTATCGCAGGATTTCAGTTCTATAACCAATACATTTACCGTAATGCCTTGCCCCCTAATGCGGCATTTATTTTCAGAATTCTGGATTTTGATGCATGCATTTAACCCACTTTTTTTTCCAGATACGCTGCGACTAAAAATGCTGCAGTTAATGTCAAAATTTTGGTATAAATGCCGCATTAAATATGCAAAAAATAATAAAAATATTTTTTTCTATCTTTTCAATTGTTTCAAAATTTGAAACACAAAAAATGTTCTTCGGCCATTAGGCATATAGGCTTTCAATATTCAATAACATAAATTTAATTTATACAGATTTTTTTTTCAAAATTTGTATTTTTCAACTAAAATACGCTACTGTTAAATTTTTTCAAATAATTAATAAATCAATAACTCTATTAAATTTTTTTTAATTATCTTATGTATTTTAAATTTTTGATATTTAGACATTTTATATTTTTATATTGATTCTAATTAATGAAATCTTAATCAGTCTCATTAGGCATGGGCACTAGCCTGTTGATTAACCTTGAAATTGAATTAAGGTTATTATTTTTTACATATCTAGCAGTCAAAAATTGGAACCAACTTAGTCAAAATGGAATTGAAGCTCCCACAATTGACCAATTCAGAAATATAATAGACAAATGTATTAAATGAATTAAAATTACTATCACCAATCTAAGTCCTAAGTATCCGGTCTAGTCAGCAATCTTAAACATGAACACTTATTTTTATAATTTTTCTTTTACAGCTTTTTCTATCTGTAATGTTGACTTTTATTTTGACCTAAAAATTTAAACAGTTTTTCTTATTGCAGTACTTTTCTATGTGTAATGTGCAAGGAGCTCTCATAGGTGACCTCCTAATAGGCCACCTCCGCAAGCTAGTCTTGCTGTAGCTTATACAGTATGACGCAAAAAGTTAGAATCAAACTCGATTATTCGATTATTCAACTCTAGGACTATTCGATTATTCGACTATTAAATGATTGTTTAATTTTTAATTAATTTCCGGTAGAATTTTAGTTAAAGAAAATTAACCCTTAAATTAACCATAGTTTGACTAAGCGAAAGACGACGCTAGGCGTCTTGAGCTTTGTCAAATTAGGGTTAATTTTGATTAAACAAACTGGGGATTGAATGAGGTCTGGGGCGCAGCCCCGGTTTAGGGAAATCTGTTAATTAGACGCAAAAAGAGATTTTATTAAATTTATTCTGAGTAATTTCCCTGAAAAGCTGAATACTCGAATAATCGAATAGTCCTAGAGTTGAATAATCAAATAATCGAATAGTCCTAGAGTTGAAAAATCGAATAAACGAATAGTCCTAGAGCTGAATAATCGAATAGTCCTTGAGTTGAATAATCGAATAGTCCTAGAGTTGAATAATCGAATAATCGAATAGTCCTAGAGTTGAATAATCAAATAATTGAATAGTCCTAGAGTTGAATAATCAAATAATCGATTAGTCCTAGAGTTGAAAAATCGAATAAACGAATAGTCCTAGACCTGAATAATCGAATAGTCCTTGAGTTGAATAATCGAATAGTCCTAGAGTTGAATAATCGAATAATCGACTAGTCCTAGAGTTGAAAAATTAATTGAAATTAATAATTTTTGAATTGATGAATAATTGTATTTAATAAAATATTGTCCATACCTCAAAAAATATGGCACAAAAAGTTAGAATCAAAATTATTTTAAGCTTTAAAATGACCGCCTTTTGCTTTTATGCAAGCATCGACCCGTTTTTTCATTGAAAAAATCAAATTTTTACAGATTTCAGTCATATTTTTCAACCATTCATCATGGAGAATTTGCTTTAAATGGTCGACTGAAGTTTTCCAGTAATTGAGCAATTTGTGGTCAATATATGCCCATAAATTTTCAATTGGATTTAGATCAGGTGATCTTGGACACCATGGAAGAACTGTAAAATTATGCTCTCTAAACCAATTTTTTACCGAGTTGGCAGTATGTCCTGTTGAAAAATCCACTATTGGTCATCATCGACTAAAAGCTGTGCCGATGGGATTAGGTTGTTTTCTTGTGTGTCCATGTAAATATATTGATTTATTCTCCCAGTGTAAATGGAGCAACAATCAACTCCTTCGTAAGATATGCATCCCCATGTACCGACTGAGCCTCCGCCCTTCTGTACTCTTGGGACACAAAACTTAGGGTGATATTTTTCATTTTTGAATCTTTTGACAAAGACTCTAGATTTCCTATTTAGGATTACAAAGTTCGACTCGGCACTAAAAATAAATTTAACCCAATCTTTGTCGGTCCAATTACGTCTTTCTTTACACCATTTGTACCGTTTTGTTCTATCGCTGACAGTTAGAAGCGGCTTTTTTACCGCGGAATATGACTCAATACCTTTCTTTGCAAGAACTCTTCGGTCCGTTTCTTTACTTATCTTATGTTCTTTGAATTTCGAATTAAAGTCTGCTGTGATTTTTCTATAGCTCGTTGTAGGGTTTTTTCGGACCATTCTGAAAATAAACGATACATCACGATTAGATAGTTTTGGACGTCTCCCGCAGTTTCCAAAGTTGTTCACCCTAGAAGTCGCTTGGAAATTCCGCTTGGTTGTGTTTACGCATTTTTGCGAAACTCCAACAAACTCAGCTATTTCTCTTTGAGTCTCTGTGCGATCTTTCAAAATGCCTAAAATTTGCCATCTTTGTCATCGCTGACTTTTTTTGGTCCATTTTTATCTATCTTTGGCAAATTTTTGGTAGTCTTTCTTTGATGAGATCAAGGAATAAGCTAATTGTCGCAATTTATGACAAGCATGGTCTCAAATTAAAGATAACCAAAAATTTTAACATATTCGGTAAAAAAATCAATCAAAACATCAGATATCCGATTTTTATTTTGATTAAAAAGCTTGATTCTAACTTTTTGTGCCAAACTTTTTTTCTACAAAAGATAGCTAGATATTATTGAAGTTAATTAATAAAGAGACTTTTATTTTTTAGCTTAAGTGTTATAATTGATTCAAAAGGAGAAAAAATGAGCTTTAATTAGATACCTAATTCAAGCATAAAAAATTTTAATTTAACGATAATTTTAATTGTAAAAAATAATTTTTTAAATTTTACAGTTTGATTCTAACTTTTTATGACATACTGTATATATTATTATTATTACAGTATGTCCCTAAACTACAGATGAATAAAAATATATGCTCTTTTATTGCAATAAGAACATTTAAATTAATGATTGTCAAAAGAAATGTGAAAACTGTGATAAAAATTTCATGATCATGCTCAAAAATAATCTTAAAAAATAAGATTTTTAAGAATTTTTAATTAAAAAATTAGACGTAAAGACATATTACCATGAAATCAATCCTAAGTGCTGTGCGCAATATGCATGTATTAAAATTTTACAGAAATTTCCAGATATAAAAAATTCATTTAAACATTAATTTTCTGAATCTTTATGTAAATTTTAAAAGAATAATTTAAAAATATGCTTCTTCAATATAATTTAAAATTATGCAACCAAAAGTCTTCTTTAAATGATAAATGGTAACTTTTTAACGTGATCATTTATATTTGATCATAAACTACAATTTGCCCAATTTTATTAAAAAAAAAAGTGAAAAAAGTTACTTTTGTCAGAATTTGGTGAATTAAAAGTGATACCCATCTAAGGCTTAAAAAGTCCTATGTAAAAAATGATAATTTTTAAAGAAAAAAGAATGAGAAAATTAAAATTTGAGTCCTCAAGAATCTAAAGTCAAAATCTCAAGTTAAAAATTAAATATAATACAAAAAAACATAGGTTCTTTTACAGCTTTTAATTTATTGAGTTCTAATTATTGAAATCTAACTTGCTTTTGAATGGCATCCCATTCATAAGATCGATTTTTCTTTAAAAAAAAAATTCAATCACGATTAAAAAATTTTTATCATTGCAATTTTTTAGCTAAAGACCTCAAGGTTGTTTAAAAATTTACATGCTTTATCAAACTATTAATTATTTATATATTTGAAACATTATTTTTGGGCATTAAAGTAAACTTTTTTGGTTCCCTTGGATGTTGGGCCAAATGGCCTTAGAATAAATATAATATAATATGGGACAATAAAAAGATTGTTTTAACTAATTCTTTATTAATGATAAGATGATAAATAATAATAAAAAGAGTTGCTTAAATATCGAATCATGTACATGACAAGATTCTTAAAAAGAATAAAGATACATTTATAAATTACCAAAATAAGGTAAAATGAATTTTAATAAGTTCTAGTTGATAAAATATTCAAGACATCAACTAATAATAAGACACAAATAAATTCTATTTTTAATTTAGCATCAATATTGAGCAATTCATGACACATTAAGCCTATTTCCTAATTTAAAAAATACACAATCAAACTGAATAGTGGGGGCTGATAAATTTCATGACCAACTGGTCTTTTTTTGTATCGAAAAAAAAACGCTATTTAATTTAAAGACCAATTGGTCTCAAAATTTATTTGAGGAAAAAAAAAATTTAATTTTATGAAAATTTTTTTTTAAGTCTCGTTAAGAAAAAATTTGACTGGTCACAACATTTAATTTGATATTTGAAAAAAAAAATAAAAAATATCCATAATTTTAATTTTGTTTTTAATTCTGAAATCATTTTTATCATGATATTCAGTCCCGAATGGTGTAATTGATTTAAAAACAGAGTTGTTTTAAGAGTTAAAAGTCACAATTCTCAAGTCAAGTCCAATTCCAGACTTTTTTTTTTTTCAAAAGTCCGACCAAAGACTTTAAATTTTTTCAAAAAAAAAGTCCAACTTAAAAATTTTGAATACTGAAGAAGAAATTTATGCTAAAATTGCAAGAAAATTCTGATAAATGGCAAATCTATTGCATTAGACAACCCAAGAGTATATAAATTTTTTGATATGAAGCCTGATCTAGCAAATTTAAAAAAAAAATTCTGGACTTGGAAAAGTTACCAAAATACCATCAATATAATATGGGACAATAAAAAGATTGTTTAAACTAATTCTTTATTAAAACTTTTTGTTTGACTTAGTTTTTGGGACTTTTAAACAACTCTGTTTTAAAAATAAAGAATATTTTGTATACAAAAATCCAGACTTGTATAAAAGTCAGGAAAAAAGTCTGAATAATTCAAAAACAAATCAAAGTGTGACTTGGACTTAAAAAGTTTTTTTTTAAAAATGACAAGTCAAGATTTGTTTCAAAAATCTAAAAATAAAAACTTAAGGATTAGACTTAGTTTAAGAATAGAACAAAAAAACATTAAAAATTATAAGTCATAAATTATTTTATTGAGGAAAAAATAAAATTACTAGTCTAAATTTCTTTTTCAGTGTAAAAATTGAAACATGATTTTTTAATCAACGCACATTATCGTTTTTTCTTTTATAGTGAATTTAAGAATAAAAAAACGAAAAAATATTTATGCTTAAAAGCAATTTTGAAAATTTTAGAAATTTAACACAAACATCTTCACAATAATAAAAAATTTATGACTTGTTATTTTTAAATTTTTGGAAAAAGGCAAAATCCTGCACTTCTGACTTATAAAAGTCTGCCAAAGTCTGTAAGATTTTTTACAATTAAACATTGGTTGTACTTTGCTCAATTTAGTAAAAAAAAATTTTATTCCAATAATCAAAAGTCAATCAAAAATTCAATAAAATCCCGAGCAAAAATGGGAAAATGACCGAAAGAGAAAAAAAAAAAAAACAATTAATTTGAAAAT
>QEOQ01000460.1:1114244-1293210 GCA_010279815.1 Brachionus plicatilis | reverse complement strand
ATTTAATTGAATAGGTAACTTTGAATAAAAGTTGACCGAGCATGACATGGCCGACTGTGATCGATGTGCCCTACCATGAACACCAATTTACACCATAGCCGCTAGATGAGACTTAGCAATAGAACAGAAATCGAGAATTTAATTTTAATTTTTTACATTAGTTGAAGAAAGTGTGTGTGTCAAAAATAGGCTATTTAATCCTAAATAAAGAACAAAATGAGATCGTGAGAGTGAGGACTTGGCGAGAGGGGCGGCGCGTTCAGAACGCGACTTCGTACAAACTTGCTTTTTTGTCGCCCGAGCCAGTCACAATGTACTTTTCGTCGCACGATATGTCACAGCTTAGCACAGACGAGGTCTCTTTGGACTGGAATATGCTGGCGCCGTACGGTGTTCGCCACGCGTTCAAATAGTTGTCCTTGCCCGTCGATATAAACCACTTGCCCGAGTGCGCAAACTTGAGCGAGAGGACACAGCTCTCGTGCAAGTTGAGCTGATATTTGTCCGATTTGGACGTGTGCAGCACTTCGACATGACTGCTCTCCATGCCGACGGCGAGCCAGTCGCCCGTCGGACAATAGCCCAGCGAAAATATCTGACTGGAAAAGTCGTGCTGACTGAGTTGACGGCCATCGCGCACATCCCACGTGCGCACCGTGTTGTCGAGGCCGCCCGTGAATATGCGCATGCCGTCCGGCGATATGTCAATGCAGCTGGCGCCGTCCGTGTGTCCTTGAAATTGTTTGACTAAAATGTGGTTGTGCACGTCCCAGACGGCGATGTTGCCGTCCGAGCAGCAGCTGAAGCAAATTTTTGAGTCGGGCGAGATGGCGAGCGCGTAGCAGGCGGGCGCCTGCGAGTTCAGCTCGCCCTTGACGCGCGGCGTCGGACTGGCCATCAAGTCCCAAATGCTGATGGTGGACGCTTCGCCGCCCACGATCAGGGTGCGGCCGTCGGGCAGCAGCTTGCACGACCGGATGTACGAGTCTCTGTTCAGGCAGTCCAGCTGGTGGATGGGCGCCTTGCTGAATCCGGTCGTTTGACTAATGTCCCAAATTTTGACGCAGCCTTTGCCGCCAGTGTACACGTGTCTGGTCGGATTGCTGATTGTGACTGCGCACACCACCTCGCCGTGTCCCAGGCTGTTGATCAGCTTTACTTGGCGGGGCACGCCCGGCGACGACAGCGCGTCCGGCGGGAACGCGGCCGGCTGGACCGAGCCGTCCGAGCTCACGTGAAACGAGTAGGTGGGCTTGCCGGCCGGCATGCCCGGCATCGAGATGCGCGAGTTAGGGTCTTGGAATGGGGCGCCCGGAAAGGCCGGTCTGCCGTAGTTCATGCCAGGCACGCCGCCCGGCATTCCCGACAAGGCCGACACTTGGCTCATGAAGTCGTTGGCGTAGTTGGCCAAATTGCTCGGAATTTGCAGGTTGTACGGATTGTAGCCTTGGAGGGCGGCGGCCGCGGCTGCAGCTGCTGCTGCTGCGTTCGCGTTGTTTAGGGACGCCGGGTTCGGCGGTATTTGGCCGGCTGCGTTTGGTCGTGGCGAATGGCGCGGCCGTGATTGCGACGACGGCGTTATCGATTTGGCCACGGGTGTACTCGATTTTTCATGCTTTATCAATAAATGAAAAAATAAATATTCTTTTGCTTTTTAAGTTATTTAAAAAATTATTTTCTAATGTGCATTTTGCTGAAGGTCTGATAAATCATAGAAAAAAAACTCATTGGAAAATAATTTATAGAATTCACAAAATACTTAAATAAATAATCCGTTGAGTTGACGGTATCATAGAAAAATAATGACAAATTGAAGTTTGAGATCAAGATCAAAAAGATCAAATATAAATTTTTTTTAATAATAGAGAAAAAATTTACTTTTTCAAAAGCAATTACTTAGCATGTCATGTCAAGTTTATTTTCATATTTAAAATTTTAAAATGTCCCTTTTAAATGAATTTTAATAGGCTTAAATATTTTAATTGATTTTAATGAAAATTTACTTTTAAAGACAAAATAATTTACTGGTTTAAGATTTAAAATTTATTTAAGTAGAAAAATAAAATTATTTCAGTTTGAATGAATGGATACAAAAGTTAAAATTTGAATTTGTGAATTAACTTAACCTGAATTATTTAAATTATTGATTGTTTTTGTTAAATAAATTAGAGATCTATCATTTTGATGTTAATTTGATTATGAACCATTATTTGGCATGACATATTTAGCAATGTTTAGCATTTATTTTTTAAAATTATTAAAATCATTAGATTAATTTAATTTTAAAATTTTAAATGATCGTTTTGATCTTAAAATTTGATCTGAAACTTCAATTTGCCAAAATAATTCATAGAATTATCAGAGTTATAGAAGAATAATTTATAGAATCATCAAAATCATGTTTATATGACATCATTTTTTTTCTATTTGGCGGGCTAAAGTACTTTCAGTTTTAAAAAAATTGAGAAAAAATAAATTAAAATTTAAAGTAAAAAAAAATTATAGTTAAAAAAGTTAAAATATTTTAAATTAAAATAAATGAATTTAAAAAACATATGCTTTTGATAACAGATTTGATAATTTCTTTTATTTGGGATGAAAGAAAATTGGCGAAATGTTTTTTCTATGAATTTTTTTTTTATCTATGAATCAGTTTCTACGAATTTTTTTCTACGAGTTGTCAATTCTAAGATTTTTTTTATTCTATCAAATGATCATCCCCCCATATACACTTATATCTTCTAGTAGATAATAATTTAATATTTATTATTAAATAATCGTTATCTATATTCAGATAAAAAAATATAATGATAATTAGGATTGGTCGAGGGTGTGTAGCAGGTTTGAATATTTTTTTAAAACAGGAACTGAATAATTTAAATGGAGCATTTCACAATTGAATGTTTTGTGTAATAATTTTTTGTTGATTAATTAACATCACATAAAAAAAATTGACATAGTGAAACGTCACATTTATTTTTATCCAAAATAATTCATTTTTAATTTAAAAATAATTGGACCGATTTAATTGAAGAAACAAATGATTAATAAATTTTTTTGTTAAGAATTTTTTTCTTTCTGTTAAATTTTATTTAAAATACAAAAATTTTAATGACACAGAAAATCAAGTTTTAAATACCGCAAAGAAATTTCGAGACTCAGGTTATCGATGGGACTCCAAATAGACTGCATTCAAGAATTACAAAGTTGGATGATTAAGCGAAAGATTAAGGACTATTCCTCGACAAATTGCACTTTTCTGATATAGGAGTTACTCCATTGAGCTGATCTTAACTCTATATTTTCTTTAATATGATTTGGCCGAGTTTATGAATGGATTTTATTAATTTCTTTTTCACTTTTCGATAATTAAGCTTCCTGATTTAATTCAACGCAATAAAAAAGATCGGAGATGTAACACTAATGGTAACTACTTTGAAAAGGATTTAGACATCATCAGGTCTGAATTAAATTTCTCAAGTAAAAAATACATGTGGAAAAGCGAACGAGATACTTGGAATATTTAAGCAAGATTTTTTAGTCAGTAGAAAAAAAATGCTAATGTGTAAAATTTTATAGGTCCATGAGACCTCGCTTAGAGTTTGGAGTGCAGGTATCCGGCAAAAAAAATTACTGTTCCCACACTGGAATATCTTGTCTGAAAATGAAGTAATATCCAAGTCAATCAAAACTAAATGAGCTGTAGACTAAAATTTGAACTATCAAAATATTTCAATATTAATAAAAATGTGCTTAATTTTAAGTTTTTTTTTTCTTATTTTTAAACATGTTGTGACAATAATTTTGAAAATTTAATGAAACAATTGTTAAAATTGACAAGCCGAAATTGTGCCAAGATTTTAATCATTCTAATGATGGCCTGGAAAAACAACTATTTAAGGGTTTAGGTTAATCCTAACCTAACCCATGATGACGAAAAATTTTTGACTGTAATGATCGTGGAAAAAAGCTGAAAAATACAATTTGAATGATTATATTCGAGTCAATTTTAAAAAAATTAAAATGAGAATTTTCGAGTCCAAATTATGACTTTACTTGCATTAGACTTTTATTTACTGACTTTTGTGTAGCAGTGTTAATTTACATTAACAGACTCAACCCCACTAAACCACCAAAAATGCCCGTCAAACAATTTAATTAAAAAATTTTAAATAGCTTCAGTTTCTTAGCTGTCGACCAATTTCAATAAATTTAAATAAAAAAGAGCTTTGTTAAATTCAGTACAAATTTGATTCCTGATGAATATTGGATAAATTAAGATCTCAACAAAAAATTAACAATCGCCAGCATCTTGATGATTAATTCAAAATATCATTTCAATTCAATGAGTTTATCTCTAGATATTAAAATTAATCTCTAAATTTATTTAAATAATTTTAATGTAACATGCTTTACATGTAATGGAGATTTAAAAAATAAAATAATTAAAAAAAATGTTTTCTCAACCCATTGATAAAATAAATTTTCAAATTTAAATTTATAAACTGATTTTTGTAGAGTTTATTTTGGAATTTATTATTTTGTATCTAGCATTCAAAATTAAAAATTGAATTTAAAAACGAATTTAAAATATTAAATTCCAATAAAATAATAAAAGATCGATCTTTCTTACAAATATTTTTGAAATAAAAAATTTATTTTTTTTTTAATCTACACAATATTTAAATCATGTTACATTAGAATCATTTAAATAAATTTAAAGATTAATTTTGCTATCTATAGATAAACACTTTGAATAGAAATGATATTTAGAATTGATCATCAACCTCAAGATGCCCAATCGCCTTTGTTCTAGTCTTTTCATGTAACAAAAAAAAATTATTTTTGTTTAAAAAAAATGAAATTATGAGTCTTAATTAAAAAAAAAAAAAAAAAATTTCTCTTCAATTTTGGACTGAATTTGACAACTGCCTGGAAAAAAAAAAATTTTTTTCTATGTGTTCAAAAGTAAGAGTTTACTTTAACTGATGGCGTGCTTCGCGACGAGTTATCACTATGTGGCGATCGACTGTTCTCTTCTTTTTTGATATTTTTTGCATTATTTTGCACCAGTTCGCCATTGGTGCTGCCATTCTCATGCGGCGATCTTGACGTCAGCCCATTTTGATTAACCGCTCCATTACTCTGTCCATTGGCGCCGTCGCCGTGCACATCATCAACGACCAGCTCCGAGTCGGACTTGTCCGCATCGTCCTGGTCCTCTTCTCGTTCTCGTTTGACTTTTTTGAGCTCATGCACCGGCTGCTGAATATCGCACGGCGACTTAGACCTTTCCCTAATGCGACTTGGCGACACAGACGCGCGAGTTCGATCCTCCTTTTCATCCTTCATTTGATTGTACTGGTACTGGTGGAGCGCGCCGGCCACAGAGCCGAGCGCCAAGAGGCCCGAGCCGATGCCGCCGGGCGGCGGAGGCAGCTGCGGCCCCTGGCCGACTCCGGGCAGACCGGGAACGCCGCCCGGGCCGTTCATTCCTCCGCCCATGCCACCCAGGCCGCCAGAGCCGGCCAGACCGGCGAGGTGCTGGGGCAGGAGGCCGTGCGGGCCGGCTGCGGCCGCCGCGGCAGCAGCGGCGGCGGCCGCGTGCGGAAATTGCTGAGCGTGTATTTGTTGGCCGATGATGGCGTTCAGATCGGACATGGTCACTTGCTTGGCGCGCTCAATTGCCGCCGACACCTGCTGCTGATGTTCTTGGCTGAGATAGGGCACTAGTTGGGCGCATATGGCGCTCAGACGCTTGGCTATTTCGGTTTGTTTGTGCATTTCAACATTTAGACCGTAGGACATCTCGTAGTACATGACGTAGTGTCGCTGCATTTCGGTTTTTTCTTGGGCCAGCTTTTCCAGCTCCATTTTGAGTGTTTGAAGTTGAGTTTGCAGAAAGTTGTACTCTTCTTTGATGCGCTCGCATGCCTCGAGCGTGTTGCCGATGTTTGAATTGGGCGCTGAGTTGGAGTTGGACTGCGAGCTCATTTTGTAGTTGCCTTGTTGGGGCGGCGCGGGAGCCTGCTGCTGAGGACCCTTCATCTTTTTTAAAGAGAGAGAGAGAGAAGTGAAAAAAATTTTTTTTGTATTTGGGAGGGGTTGGACTAGGACTTACTGGCGGTCGTGCCGAATACATTCTGTTTATTTGGTTGAAGATTTCAATTTTTGAAAATTTGACGACGACAATTCAGCAATTTTTTTTTAACAATTTAAACTTTTCATTATGCTAAAAAAATAGGAAAGAAAAAATTTATTTTTATATTTTGGAGGTTCTGGGCTGAGGTTGGTTTGGAGAGAGAAAAAAAAAAAAAAAAAAAGAGGCAAATAATCGCCATTTGTAAATAAGAAGCAAATATTAGTGCGCCGCTTTAATTAGCGAACTCTCCTCCTAGAAAAACATAATGCAACAAAGTTAACATATAATCTCGATTTATTATAATCAAGTCATTTGAGATGTTTTCTGAGGTGGTGAACAAATCTGAGTGCTTGAGCCTAATAGACAAACTTTGCTAATCACTAATTGCTTGTGTACACACACCACTAAATTTTCTAATTTAATCTATTGCGTTGTGTTCGTGTTTGTGCTAGAGAAGAGAGAGAGAGAGAGAGAGAGAAAGCGTTCGATTAGATGTTAATAGAATTATGGTTCTATTTAACATCGAACATTGTATGCTAATGCATGCCAAATATGAATATGAACCTATTCAATTATTGTTAGTTCTAATTGGTTCGGCTATCTGACGAACTCTCCGCCTCGTTTGGTACAAATATTTCAGTCTCAATTAGCTGTCAAATCTAATAGATAGATTTGTGCTTGTTTTAACCCAAATAAAAATCGATATTGCTCACTTGACACACAAACTTATGACCGGACAATTTTTTTGTCTGCAATCTAAGATAAATATTTTACGTGAAGATAACAAACAAATTGCTACACTCCTGGCCAGAAAAAGTATTCGAGCACAGGCCGGTCTACGAGCCCTTGCTCATCCTCGCAAGCTGACGCTGTCTAAAAAATTAGAAAAAAAACTTTTTAAAAACAGCTAACTAAGTCACAGATTTAAAATAATTTTTTTGTTTTTATAAAGTAAATATTTGGAAAAAATTTAATCCTAGAATGAGTTGTTAAATTTTTGAATCACCGTAAGTTTTTTGTTAAGTTAAATAGCTTTGGATCGATTCCACAGCCTATTGACACTGGACTTCCCCAAGGAGCAGTTATTAGTCTTCTCCTTTTTTCCATTTACACTAATGACATCCCAAAGCAGAATCAAAAAATTAGTCTTATTCGTTGGCGTTTGCCTATGATTTGGTGAAACATTGCTAACATTGTAAAAAATTACTTTAACACTAAAAGCACCAAGGTGTCAAAATGACTCTTTTTGATTTTTTACTAAGTTATAATTCAATAGTCTGAAAAGATTAAAACTTGAAATTGTAAAGTTAACATTAAATAAAGTTAAATTTTAAAAATTTTATATTAACATATTCACATGATGCTTCATTTTTTTTAATTGACTATATACTACTAGAAGCACCAAAAAGGGTCAAATGACTCCCATTCTACCCATTCTGCACCCCAAACACCTAAAAGTATACGTAAAAGAGCTTTAAGTTTAGATGATCAAGAAAACAGTTCTCCAAAGCGTGTTAAGTGTCAAATTCGCCTTTGCAACAATAATAAAACTAATGTAATCTGTACAAACTGTAATAAATCAGTATTCCCACAATGTACAACGGAACGTGTGATTATTTGTAAAAATGTGAGAAATAATTTTTATAGGAATCTTTTTTTTTTATTACATGATTTAAAATTGATATATGATTAATTTAATGTATTTTTTTTCGAATAAAGCCTTAAAACATCTTTGATTTTAAAAAGAGTCTTTTGACCCCGTTTGGTGCTTCTAGTGTTAAAAAATACAACGATGGTTACAAAAATGAGTTTAAAAATTTTCATTAAACAAGTGTAATCTTCTCTGGTAACCTCCCTGAAAATAAAAAAGAGGAAAATAATCAAAAACAAAATGCTAAGCTTAAAACTTTTTGGCAAGAAAATTCCATACACAGACTCTCCAATCTGTTTTGTTTGACCAAAATCTCTGCTTTAACTCCCAAGTTGAGTTTATCCGTTCTAGATGTCATGATAGAGTGAATTTGGTTAAGATTTTGTCCCACTAATCTTGGAAGCTTAGTAAAAAAAACACTCAGAAATCTATTCCATTTTAGACTTTAGTTTTTTCACATTATCTCGTGTTTCCCTTACAAATATGCAAAGACTACAGGTACTTCCGAATACTTCCTTTAAGTCAATTTATCACTTACCATATGCCATACTGTCTATTCAGTATTATAGTCTTCTCAAAGACCAGAAAATTGACAAAATTGATACTAGACTTAGAAATTTACTGAGTAGGTAGGTTAAAAATAGTTTAATGAGAATAAAATCACTAATCACCCCCCTTGTATATGACCATTTTTGATGTCTTCATTGAAAGCTCAAAAAGCCTCGTTGTGCCAAGTCTTAAACGAGCTCTTCATATGAATATTTGACTTCTTATAATATCTCAAAATTTCATTTTTTTCCTTCAAATTGTGTAAAACTTCAAATGGTCTTTTATTTTAACTAATTTTAAAAATTTAATAAAAATTCCTAAATCACAATCGTGAAAGGAGTTTTACTACTCAAAGTCATTTTTAGATAATAAATAAAATATTTAAAAAAACCTAAATAGTTTTTAGTGTTGTATAAAATTTCATGGATGATTCAGTTACTAAAGTACAATATTGAGCCTGAATGACTCATAGAAGTTGCTCCAACATTTTTCTGGTTTTTGCAACATGTCATCCATCTTAAACCGTCTTTACTCAACTTTTATTTTTATCTAAAATACGGCATCTTGAAATTGATGACCAATTCAAATTATCATTTCAATTCAAAGAGTTTATCTTTAGATATTAAAATTAATCTTTAAATTTATTTAAATATATTTAATCTAACATGCTTTACATGTAATGGAGATTTAAAAAATAAAATAATTAAAAAAAATATATTTTTTCAACTCATTGAAAAAATAAATTTTTAAATTTAAATTTATAAACTGATTTTTGTAGAGTTTATTTTGGAATTTTTTATTTCAAAAGTATTTATATCTAGCATTCAAAATTCAAAATCAAATTCCAATTAAATAATAAAATGAAAAGATCGATCTTTCTTACAAATATTTTTGAAATAAAAAATTTATTTTATTTTTTAAATCTACACAACATGTAAAGCATGTTACATTAAAATTAATTAAATATATTTAAAGATTAATTTTAATATTTAGAGATAAACTCTTTGAATTGAAATTATATTTTGAATTGATCACAACTTCAAGATGCCAAAATTACGCCAGTCTTTACGATTGAAAATTTAAAATTATTTTTATTCTTAAAGAAATAAAATAAATATCGACTAGCCCTTGCCTTTAGAAATTTCGGCTTTATTGAACGTTCATTGATTTTGTTTTAGAGAAAATTTATGTTGATACATGATTGCAATATTTTTGAGAGATTAATTTTATCTCAAACATTTGATTCTAGCCCAAGGCTCCAGTAATTTGCTAATATAGTCAAACATCAACTTTTTTTCTTAATTTGATAAGTTTCAGTGGTGAAAGTTCAGCTGCCTCCAGATCAAAAGATTTTAAGAAGTTATCAGACCGATAAATTGAAGATGTCATATTTTTTGCACTAATTATGGCAGCGTCAAACCAGAAAAACTTTTAAATGCACATACAGTAATTAAAAAAAATAAAAATAAATAAAGTTTGAACTGCAATAAGAAAATTTGTATAAAAAATAAAATATTTAAAAAATTATTAACGCATCCTTATTAGTGAACCTAGACGAGCTTTGAGTTATACTCAATAATGTAACATCATCTGTATGACCAAGAGCCGCAGCAAAAAAAAAATAAGTCATGATGTTTTGAAGAGCTCATCACTTGCCTTTATTAATCTAAATTTAACTTAAAAAAATCTTCTACACTTTTTTTAAATTCTGGAAATTTTGCTTAACCAAACGTTTATTGATTTAGTTTTATCTCTTACATTAGTTTATCAAAAGCATACTAAACCAAAACTTAGAAAATGAAAAGGATTTAGCAAAAAATAAGCAACATGCCTTCAAATGTCTATTTACCATTAAAAGCTTATTTGAGAACTTTAGAGTGTTGTTAATCTCGGCGAAATACAATAACCTATTTTTAAGCAAAGTTTACTCTTAATTTCGAAAAATTTAAATAATTTAATTTAGAAACGAACGTATTCAATTGTAAAACAAAAGAAATTAATTACCATCTAAACCAGTTAATACTCAACATTCAAAATCTCAATAAAATTGTTTATTAATTTTAAAATTCGTCAATCTTCAAAAGAATACATTTAATCAGTTTTGAATTAAATTTTCGAAAGTTTCTTATTTATCCTCATCACTCGAGAGGTATTTAAAACAAATATTAGCATTGTTTAATACAAATTACAATAATATTTTTGATAGATATTTAATATAAATAAAACTTGGATTATTTAATTAAAAAAAAAATAAAATAAACTCTTATTATTTCAGTTACTTAAATCCATTTGATTTTTATTTAAAGCTTGATCTCACATTTACAAAAAATTGAGACTGCTAAAAAAATAAACTTAAATTTAAGGATTGAAAAAACATTAAATTTAATTTTAAATTCAGTGAAATGCTTGTTTAAATACACTCTTGCAAATGAAGTCAAAAAATCTGAAAAAAATATTCCAACTTTTTTAATTTATTTAAAAATGAAATCTCGACCAAATAATTAATCCTGAATGATACCTAAGTAAAGATAAAGCCAATCAATAATAAACATTTTCTGAAAACAATTATCCCCATTCAATATAACTATTATATTTATCATAATAATAAGCAAAAAGAAAATTAACTAACTCGAAATGAATTTTTCATTAGTTTTCAATTAATCTCAAAAATTGATAATTAGCTAAAATCCCGATAATTAAAACAAATCGAAACAAAAGAATGAAAAAAAAATAAGTCAGTCTTTGGAAAAATCAAATCATTTAGCTATTAAATTAAGAAATTAAATATAGTAGTAATTTTATAATTTAATTTCTCGATTAAATGAAGCAAACTGATGATTCCGTTGAAAATTCTAAGTGGCTTATATATTAATTTTTATTTTAAAATATGTTTTTACCTTTTTTATAATATTGTTTTTGCACATGGCTTTCTGAAAATAATTAAAAATTATTTATTTGTCTGAAAAATATAAACTCAAAATTTTAAAAATTAATGATGCTTAATTACTAAAAAATACCCGCTTAGCTTTAAATCACTCATGAATTTATTAGAAAGGAACTTAAAGGCCTGCTGAGAAAATCAAAAGTCAGTAAATAGAAATATTCCACTTATCTTATTAATTACAAATACTAAAAAAACAAATTTTTAAAACAATCAAATAAATGTTTTTTTTTAGAGTGAAATTTTCTTTTTTATTTGAAGCAATCTATATCTATGATAAAAACATATATTTCCATTTTTAAATACTTTTATGTTTTGACTGAACAAATTTTTTAACATATGAACTAGTAAAATAAATAAACATATAAGTAATATTAAATTGATTGATTTGCCTTTAAAATGTTTATTTAAACAAATTAAAACCTGGTTGATTGTGAACTTGAATCGGTCACGGTTTTGGATATCGATTTTGGGTGATTTCTAATAAACAATCAAAAGCTTGAAACTTATTTGAAAGAAGTAAAACTGTCATAAATTTGCCCACTTTAGTCTTTAATAGTTACTAAAAAATTAGTGAAAACTATTTTTGCTATATTGCCTTAATATAGAAATCTTTTAAGAATTACTATTTTTTTTGTGTTTTATATGGTTTCTTAATTTAAATTTTGTTCCACATACTATTATGCTAAATACTATTTTTATGAATAAAAAGAAAGATTTGATTAAATAGAGCATTAACTTGAGATTAAAAGTTTTATTATATTGAAAAGTTGACAAATTACTAATTTATATAAAAATACTTAATAGTACTTAAAATGTCTTAAATCTAGAAAATTTGTGTTAAACTTAACTTGGCATCAATTTTAAGCTTTTTCTTTCAATAAAAATACTTAGAAAGAAGTCTGTAAAAATATTGACTATCATTCAATTTTTATGGATCAATTTAGTATCCGAAAACTAAATTGTATTCAAGAACATAAAGAAATCTTGGTTTAATATATTTTATTTTGGTTTAAATAAACCTGATAGAATTTATTAGATGAAAAAATATGCATACATGTCTAAATTTGAATTTTTCTTAAAAACAAATTATTTAGGTTTCTAAATAAACAATATTTCTAAATACTTGTTTTAATTCGAAGCTAATCAAATAGAAAGATTTTTAAAAATTCAAATTTTGCATAAACACTTGACAATACTTAGAATAAATAAAATTTTATTTATCTTTGTAGAAATCTCTTATTTGTTAAAATTTAAGTGAAATTTTCAACGCAAATAAATATAGATCACATCAGCTTTTAAAGTTAAAAATTTAAAAGCACTGTTAAATCTATTAATTATTTTAGACAAATTAAAAAAAAAACTTCTTAAGTAGCAGGTCCAAAACTAAATAAAAAACTAAACATAAATTTTTATTAAATTTGAAAAATTTGTTCTATGAAGTCACAAGAATTGTTTTTTGTTAAAATTAATCAAACAAAGACTTAAGTTGGTCGATTGGCAATTTTTTTCAAGAATTTCGTATCAAGCCGTACCAGAGACTAGGAATCACGTAATAGTAATAAAAAACATTATTAGTTGAGAAAATGTGGTTGGTTTCCGATGTTATCTTTGGAAATAATTAGACGAAATTTTAACCAAGCTATTTGTTTTTTAAATAAAGGATTCATCTTTATAATTTACAATTGAATTAAAGGTATTCTCTGAACGAAATGTAAACACATTCAGATGCAATTATGTTTGCTATTATAAAAAAAATTTAATACTTATTATAAAAAGAAAGTAAAATTATTATTGCGATTCTTGAAGGATTCGAATAATTCTCCACAGAAAAGAACTATAAGAATCGTTTTCTTTTAAGAATAGAAAACTAAATAAAATGTCAAATTAAAATAGATTAGACTTTGAGTCGATAAGATTTTAAGAAAATATCCAAAAAAATATTTGCGCATAAATTTTCTAGGTAAATCAAATATAAAAAACACTTGGATATTGCTGTAATTTCATACCGAGTCGGTTGTTGTTTATTAAGCAATCAACTAAACAAGCAACTCGGCACTCAGTTGACTGGCTTCTAGAAACTCGACTCTTGAAGCTGATCCCAAATGTTATTCTTAATTACAAAAAAAGAAATATCAAAAATAATCATAGAAAAGAAAAATTAAAAAAACAACATTACTAAAATAACAAACTTGAATTTAGATGAGATAAACCCTATGATATGAATAAATATTTGCCATATATTATTTTAACTGTTTGTTAAAATACCCCGCGTAGACTCTTTATTTAATAGAACAATTGGCCCTTGCTTTATTTACTCTTAGGTTAATACTTGACATCTTATTTAATTTCATTTTGTTTATGCTCGGTAAAGCTCACAGTAGCATTAAATAATTGACCTAAAGTATTTTTAATTATATACCATGAACAATTTTGTCGCTAAACAAATTGTTTAAATTAGCTTTAGGTGCATGCTTGTTGGTTTTATCTGAAGCGATAATCCGTCATGAAATATTTAATCAATAAATAATTAATCCCTATTTTAACTTTGAATATTAGGACCTATTTTTTTTGTTATATTTGAATATGTTTATTCATTATTTCCGTTTATTTGTCCAAAGTATTTGTGCAAATCTTCCAATTTAAAATTTTTACTAAAATTTTCTTCTGAAAGCTTCTGAAAGTGGCACTAAAGAGCCGGTATTTAAAAGGTTTTTTAAAATTTTGAAAATAAAACTTTTGAAAACTCTTAACTTCAAATTAAAAAAAAAATTGTTTCTAAAATTAGCTCAAAGAAAAATTGTTTTTATTTAAGTAAAAAAATCCAGATTTGCTCGATCAATCATTCATGTGACAATGATTTTAAATGATAATTTAAATTCATTATTGATTAAAATGAACATTTAAATCTCTATTAAGCACACACCACTTATTATCTTTTAAAAAACATAATTAACAATCTCAAGGCGATGTATTTATATTGTTCTAAATCAGTTTTCACCCTCAGGTAGTTAAATTATTTCAAGAATGCTTTCATATTTTCAAGTGATTTTTGAATTTTTTTAATTAATAAAATATTGTCACTTGAAAGGTTTGTTGTTTCAACAAAAAAAAATATTGTTTTATTTATTTATGAATTTTGTCAGGTTGATGACTGAATCTTAAAGTGCTGCGGGACATGCTACATTTGTTAAAGAAAAATTAGTTGACCTTCTTTTTTAACATGAATAGCTTTTTGGGATGAAAAATTCAGAAATCTAAGCCTTTCTTCCATAAAATCGGATAATCATATTTCTTACGGATTCCTAATTTATAAACTTTAATCATGCGATTCAAAAGAAACTACTTGTATTTGAAATGAAACACCTAGAAAAATTCTAAATTAAATAGAAATTAATTTCGTCTGCTATACTTAATATAATTCGATTATTTAATTGCGATTTAACTCAAGTGTTTAAGTAGCTCTATTAAATTTAAAAATCTCATTAAGCTAAATAATTTTTTTCGATTTATTTGAAATCTATCAGTTTAAATATGCTTATTTTTATTTGAAATTAATTAAAATATTTTATTTCCTTTGAATAAAAGAATTATTTCTACACTCATTCGAGCATCTCAAATATTAAATCAATTCCCAAATTTGGTATTTAACTATCAAAAATAATAAAAGAATTAAATATACTAAATAAAATTTGCCTACAGACAAATTAAAATTTAATTAGAGCAGATTCTTTTTACTAAATTAAACTGATCGTTTTAAAATTCGAAACTTAATTATTTAATTTGAAATCAAATTTTTTTAATCGCTATCATTTTTGTATACATTAAACTTTTACAATTTAATGTTTAAAAGTTAATTTTTAAAATGAATTTAAGGAAAAAAATGTTTTTAGTCAAAAATAAATAATGTTTATTTTTTTTTATTTGAATATTAAATTAATCATTTAGGCATAAAATTTGATTATATAGTTAAGTAATTTTTTTGACGTTAGTTTTTTGGTTAAATGCAAATAATATAAAATTGATATTTTGGAAAAGTTACCTGGAAATGAACGACTGCAAAGTCAATTTAATTTTTGCCAAAATTTATTTTTATTGCACAGAACAAAATAATTTGTCTTTAAATCTTATACCACGTAGTAAATTTCTATTTATAAATAATAATAAATATCAAATGGTATGCAGTTATTTTAAAATTAAAATGAAAAAAATTTCGACTATTTTATTATTGACCCTAATTAGCTCGTATTCGGCTGACCAGGGTGAAAATCCAACTTGCAAACAGCCAATTGATAAATCTGCCGTTACCAAAGAAGCAACTGATGAAGCCGCCAAATTTTTCCAAAATCCACCAGTTTACACTAATGAAATTTATTCAAGCAAAGTAAAAAGTAAAAATTAAAAAATAATAGTCCCACTAGATAATTTTGAGTGATAATTAACAATTTTCAATTTAAGTTTTGAAACCAGCCCCCTATTTTAGCGCAGATGCTGTCGTAAATTCCGAATTTGTAGAGCTAAAGCTCACAGACTATATAGGAAAATATCTTATTTTACTATTCTATCCATTGGACTTTACATTTGTTTGTCCGACTGAAATAATTGCTTTCAGTGATCGAATTGCGGAATTCCGCGAGCTAAACACCGAAATTGTAGCCATAAGCACAGACAGCCAGTTCACCCATTTAGCCTGGACTCAATTAGAACGAAAAAAGGGAGGTCTTGGTTCAGTTAACATTCCGCTTTTGTCTGATTTAACTCACCAGATATCCAAAGACTATGGCGTCTATTTGGAACATTTGGGCCATTCTTTGAGAGGCTTGTTTATCATAGATGGAAAAGGCATCGTCCGACAAATCACAATGAATGATCTACCTGTAGGTCGGTCAGTCGACGAAACACTCAGACTCGTTCAAGCTTTTCAATATGCTGACGTAAACTGATTTAAATATTCTTTTTTTTGTTGTTATTTTTAATTGTTATTTTAGCTTCATGGTGAAGTATGCCCTGCCAATTGGAAGAAGGGTGATCGAACAATCATTCCTAATCCAACCGAAAAACTTAAATATTTCAGCAAAATTCAAGAGTAAATGCATAATTGTTTGAAAAATTGTTTAATAATTTTAGTTGGTATACTTCTTATTAGTTTATGTTTCTTCGAAAATAAACCTTTTTAGTTTTATGTCTATTTTATTTATTTATTATGATTAAATAATAATTTTGGATAATTTTTTTTTAAAAATAAATAAATTAAGACAAGTTATCTGGTTTGGTGTTTTTTTTTGATTATAAATTTTATCTGAGCTTAAAAATTCTTCATTTAATACTTGTTGTCATCTGATTTGAAAAATTTAAGACTCCTATTTAAATTGATTATTTAAAGGCCTTTGAATCTACAGAGTAACTAAGTATCAACCAATTAAAGTAGCTAATTCAATTGTGAATTATGTTTTAATTGAAATTTAAGTTTGCACGCATTTTCCATACTATACTGAGCTGAGGTCTTAATTTTTTTTGAATGAATTTATACAACAAGATTTGAAGCAAAAAATATAGCTCTTTTTCTCTCGTTCGCTTTTTGGAAAATATTTCAAGATGCATAGCCAAAATTAACCAAAAATAATAAAATTAAAATAAAAAATTAGTTGCATGCTTCTTGTTTGCTTATATTTTTTCTTTTATTTTTAAAATATTTTTTGTTCATAATTCTTTGATGCTTGGTACGCAAAACTTTTTCTCTCTCTCTCTCTCTTTAGAAATTTGTAAACACGCTTCTAGCAGCATATGGCAACCAATGCAAGTACTGGACTCATGTCGAATGAGTCCTGGCATCACTTCTCACTCTCATATTAAATCCCATTTAATCGTCCATTAACTAATCTATTAACTAATTAAAAATTCAATGGCGAAATTTCTCTAATTTTAATCTATCTAAATTTAGCCAACATTTGACTAACCCAAGTCGAATAGTTTCAAAAAATAGCTTGCTGTTTTATTAATAATTTTTTTTTTTTAATTTTAAAAATTTATTTGCAGAGTTTTATAGAATTTCAATTGCGAAATTAAAGATTCACAAGAAAAAGTTCGAGCAAAATGGCCATGGAATTCGAATACGGCTGTCAAACAGCGAACAAATATATGTTCTTTGAGGAAAATGAAGTCGAGGACCCGTCCGAACTGTTAGCTAAATTAACTAAGAAAGAGGAAGCACCAAAGACAAAGACCTCGGCCAAAACCGGCGCCAAAACCGATGCTAAGGGCAAATCTTCCGCTAAGGACAACAAAAAACCACTGCAACAGCAAACAGAAAATAAACAAGCCGCTAGAGGACAACAAAAAGGCACTCAAAAAGCCGGCTCAGCTACGCAAGCACCCCGAGAAGACAAAGAAAATACCTCAAATCGTCCGCAAGGCGAGAGAAGACCCCAGCGCCCGCCAAGACAAGAGGGCGAAGGCGGTCCTAGACCAGAGAGACGCGGACCTAGACCTGAAGGCGACCGTCCCCCAAGACAAGAAGGTGACCGTCCCCCAAGACAAGAAGGCGACCGTCCCCCAAGACAAGAAGGTGACCGTCCACCGAGACGCTTTCCAAGACAACCACCAGTCGCTGGTCCAGAAGGTGAAGCTCAACAACCAGTCGAGGAAGAGGGCAAAACCAGCAGACGCACTCCATATGCCAGTGGACGTGGAGGCTTCAAATCGCGCCGAGTAAATGACACTAGTTCAAGAGATTTCGACCGTCATTCAGGATCCGACAGAACGTACTATTTTTTAAATAAAAAAAAAAAAATTTTTTTTTAAATTTTATTCAAAATATTAAAGAGGAGTTAAGTCAATTGATAAGAGAGAAGGTGCTGGTAAGGCCAACTGGGGTACCCCTCAAGACGAACTAGCAGGCAATGAGTATGAAAAGTATTGTTGTTTAATTTGAGTTTTTTTTTTAAAATTGGTTTATTTAAAGGGAAGCTGAACAAGCTTTTGAAGAGACCAAAGTAGAGGAATCTACTAGCTGGGCTGCCCAGGTCGAAGACACCGAAGAGAAAAAAGAAGAGGAAAAAGAAGAGCCGATGATGACTCTGGCCGAGTACAAAGCCAGAAAACTGGAGCAGCAAAGAAAAGAGGATTTCAACATTCGAAAACCTGGCGAAGGCGAAGATTTGGCCAAGTGGGGCAAAGCCTATGTGCTGAAAAAGAAGGTCGAAGAGGAAGAAGAAGATGAGGAGGAAGAAGAGGACGAAGAAGAGTATGACGAAGAAGAGGAAAAACGAAGACAATTGCTGAACTCAATTCAGATTAAATTCAATGAGCCAGCTTCTCGGGGAGGACAACGAGGCGGACGTGGCGGTTTCCGAGGCCCAAGAAAAGAAGAAGTCCCATCAGCCGAGCAATCGCCTGAGAAACGCGGTCCGTCCACTCGTGGCCAACGCGGAGGTCGCCAGCCAGGACGCGGTGGTAACAATCAATCAAGAACTGTTGTGCCAAAAATTGAGGACGAAAAAGATTTTCCATCTTTGGGAAAATAGAAAACATCGGTTTGTGGTGCTAACTTTTTCTTGATAATCAACTAATCAAAAAAATTCTAAACCACTACTTAAAAAAAATAAAAATAGAAAAAAATAAACATTTTTTTTTTCAACGAAATTTTTTTTTATTAAAATTACTTGGGAAATTTAAACCAAATGAGACGATCCATTATTTGCCAGTGTTTTTGATAGAACAAGTGAAATATTGATTTAAGTTTTTTTTTTTTTTTAATTTTTTTAAAATTTTTGTTAATTTTTGTTTGTTGCTTAAAACTAATCATTTTATCTCTTGTTTTAATCACTATTAATCAATATTGATTTTTAAATTTAATTTTGTTGAAAATTGATTCAAACTCAAGAAATTTTAATAAAGAATTAATGAAAAAAATTCTTTGTCTCAATATCTCCATGAGTAAAAATCTTGGTATTTAATTTCAAATTTCACCTGAAATTTTTTTCATAAATTAATTTTTTCATTTTACAAATTAAATATTAAAATGTGTTATTTTAATTAATTTAATGTCTATCGATTTTTGTTAATATAGTTTAACATACTTATCAGTACGAATAATAAGTTAATAAAAATCTAAATACTACAATATTTTAATCTTTATCAGATTATTTTTGCTTATTATATATTATGAAATTTTACCTTTATAATATTAATCTTCCATTCCAAAAATAAATCATCTAAATTATTTTGGAATTAAATTTATTTAATTATTAGAAATCTTGTGTAAAAATTTGTCATTATCTGCTAAAAATTCAAATCCATTTTTGTTAATGAACCAATTAGCTATGTTTAAGATCAAATCATCCCGTTTCCATTTGGATATCAACTGAATTCCGATCGGGAGGCTATTCTGAGATAAAATGCATGGTAAAGTGATGGCTGGTAAACCAGCGACATTTGCACACGAAGTAAAAAAGTCTTTTTCATCAAAAACTTGAGATTGTTTGAGAAAATGCGAGTATCTAAAGGTCTCGTTAAAACAACTCGGCGTAACGAGTAAATCACATTGATCATCGTTGAACACTTTTAGAAAATCATTAACGATCAATTGTTTTATTTTGTGGGATTTCAAAAAATATTTCTCATAATTACTACATTAAAATTTATCACTAATTTTTACAAAAAATAAATATTATTTTCTGCCTACTCTTTTAGAAGGAAATAATTTCCAGAGACAATACGGCTTCGAACCACTTGGCCAAGAGACTCATCGCGATTTTTTCTCACTACTGTCTCAAAATTGTACCCAGATGGATTTGTATCCAAATTTAATTCAGAATGGTAGCCATATCGTATCCCATCATATCTGGCAAAATTAGACGCAACCTCACAGCTTGTCAACACACTATAAACGCTCATTGAGTAAATGATATTTGGTATTGAAACCGAAACTATTTTGGCGTTCCCGAATTTTTCAAAAATACCAACTGAATGTTTCCAAGCTTTTAGACTTTCCTCAGATAAGCCATTCGGAAAAAATTCCTAGAAAAAAATTAAAAAAATCAGAAGATCTTTTCATATTTTATTTATAAGTAAGATGTAATAATTTAAAAAGCCAAAGGAAATATTGCAGCAGTTAGAATGTTTTAAAAAATATTTAACGAGCTATTTCTTTACTTAAAAATTAAAATCAACTTTAAATTAAAATAAGCGATGTTCCATGTACTGAACCATATGAATTTACTTTTTCCAAAAAAATCATCTTTTTCATATTTTGAATGATCAAATGTATTTTTTTGTTTTAATTTCGAAAAATTCTCGAAAGATTTTTAATTAATTTTATTGTTTGTAGAAATTAAAGACACTTAAATTAAAATAAAATATTTCTCAGATTCTCATGATTAAGTGTATATAATTAAAGGATCTGTTATTTAAATTTTTTTTTTAATGATAATTTTTATTTGGAATCACTTGAAACAAGATAATGTTAAATTTAATTTAATAAAATTTTTATAAACAAAATCTTTAAAATTAAAGAAAATAATTTTATTCAATTTGGTTCTTAAAAAACAATTTCTTAAAATGCGATTATATTTCTAGAATTAATACAATAAATTTTTCACCAAAGTTTTTATGATTATTTCTCTGGGTTCAAATAATTTTATTTCTTTTTTAAAAAAATTATTCTGAGAAAAAAATTTTTCAATCAAAATTTAATTGAATCTACATTTTACGTTTTCAATACATCCAAGTTTTATCATTTTTATTATTATTTATATAAAGTTCTAATGGTGAACAAAATCTTGATATTTGACTTTTTGTGATTTTTTTAAAAATTTTGTGCAAGCTACAAAAAACTCATAATCTAATTCAAAAAATATTTTTATACTTTGGGAATTCCAATTTTGATTTCATTAGTGTTAAAACTATCAGCTAATTTGATGGGCTTGAACTCGCATTTTAGACTTGTTGCATCATTAGGATCAGGACCTGCGATAGAGTTAAAAACGTCTACTAAAACATCAATTTTACGTGACATTATTCCAATTGTATCTAAATAATTGTTTAAAGGAATGAGACCAAAACGTGAGATCATGCCATAAGTTGGCTTAAAACCGATGCATCCACAAATTGATGCTGGATTTCGGACCGATCCGCCTGTGTCTGAGCCTATTGAACTTTTTTAAAACATTTAATTTTTATTATATTTAGAATAAAGAAAAGCTTACAAATCAACGATGCCAGAGGCAACACTTGCTGCTGAGCCACCCGAACTGCCACCAGAAATATAAAAATCATTCGCATCCTCATCAAAATCATCAATTAGAACATTATAAGGATTTTTTACAGTTCCGAAATAGCTCGAGCTCACAGAGCCCATTCCAAATTCGTCCAAATTGGTTTTACCAACCAAAAGCGAGCCCGATTTTAAGAGTCTGTCAACAACAGTTGCATTAAACGAAGGTGTATAGTTTTCAAGCATTTTTGATCCACAAGTAGTCCGAATTGATTCGGTACTTATGTTATCTTTTACTGTAAAAGTTCGACCATCTAATCTACCTATTGCTAAATCTGAAAAAATATTTATTTTTAAAAATTTAAATTTAATTGATAAAATATTACTTTTATTCCAGCGCTTTTCGCTTTCAAATGCTTGTTTTTGTGCCAAATCAAAAGTATCACTGATTAAAATGTTGAGTTTTTCAAGCTTTTGGGCCCTATTTATAGACCTAATACAACTATTGACAATTTCTTTCATTTTTTAAAAATCTCTAATAACAAAACAAAATAAAAATTAAAACTTAAATTTTATTTTGAAATTTTTATATCCGGATAGAGTTTAATAAATTTAAGAGCATTTGATCTATTGAACAAAACTTTCATATTAACAAATTGTGAGTCGTCACACTCATTTATTTCTTTTACAATCGAGTTCTTATTTAAATAAAAAAATTCCTTCGAACCTTGACCAACTTTTAAGCTAATCTCCAAATATCCCAATTTTTTGAGAATTTTTTTTTCTATTAAATCCCTTAACTCGACCAGGCCATGGCCCTTTGTACACGAAATAACTAATTTGTTTTCATCAGACTCTCTATTTAGATGTTTGCACTTATCACTTTTGTTGTAAACAGTCAGCATGTCCTTTAGCCTATTCTGGGGTGCCAAACTAGCGAGAATTTCATTAACACTTTTTTCTTGGGCTTCGCGATCCGGATGACTCAAATCGACAAGATGAATGTACAAATCAGAGTTTAAAGCGTCCGAAAGACTGGTTTTGAACGCCTCGACTAAATTATGCGGAATGTCGCTTATGAATCCGATAGTGTCCGCGAAAATGATGTCCTGGCTCGAGTTGCACAAACTAGTGCCATGGTATGTGATGTCCAAAGTGGCGAACAATTTATTTTTAGGCTTCAGCTTATCATCATTGGTAATTGTTTTGATAAATGTTGTCTTGCCAACATTGGTATAACCAAAAACACTCACTAATGGTATATGTTTTTCTCTTCTTTGGCTGTTAATTAGTGATCTTGTGCGCAATTTGAGCTCAAGTTCTTTGCGGATTCGTTTTTCAACATTTTTAAATAGCTCACTATTTTCATATTTGTGCCTCAGATAAGGTATCTCTGCTAGTGCAATCTGTAATTTGGCTATACTTGATCTTGCATTTCTCTTGAAAATTTCTAGCACAACTTTATATCTGTCATAAATGGCCATATTCGGGTTATTTCCGAGCAAAGTTGTTCTCAAGCCTTTCACTTGCATGTTAGTCAGCCTGTCTATGACTACGAATAAAGAGTCGGCGCCTGAGGATGCGATTTTTTTGGACAGCATTTCTTGGTTACCAGAACCGAATATTTCGCGTGAATGACTTCGTTTTGTGCTAACTATGTGAGAATCAATTACTCGCCAGTTGTCCAATGTGTCCACTAAAGAGATTGATTCTGCCAATTGTAGCTCAGGTGTCGTACTTTGCCGAGATTTACTTCTATACTGCATTTTAAGCTGTAAAATAAACACATTTTTTTCCGCTTTGGTCAATTTGTTTGTATATTGGTCAGATTCTTCTAATGAATTCTGCAGATTATCCCAGTATAAATTTTCATCCAGAGGCATCTCAAAGTCATTATTGAAGCATTGAGTTGTGAAAATTGATCGAATAGGGCTCGAAGTTAATTTAGAAAATGGTTTTTGGCAAATTTTTTTGAAAATTTTATTTAAAAAAACCATTTTTTTAGCAAATAAATGCTAAAAATTCAAGTTTTTAAACAATCAACTAAATTTAGATTTTTTGAAAAGAGCACATTAAACTTAAAAATTTTACTTGGTTAATCAAAGAGTATTATTTCAAGAATTTATTTTAAAATAATTTAGTTATTTTATATTGGTCTTTTTTTCTTCCATTCAACAATTTCTGGCAAATTGTTTACATGTTCATAGAGAGCCTTGCAGATTACGCACACTTCGAAAAATCTTTTCTTGTTCTCTCCAAATGAATCCCAAAAAACCACGAAAGCCAGATCAGCATATGTTAGAGTGTTCGCTGCCACAAATTTTGTTTTTTGAATTTCGAACAGTCGTTCTAGCATACTTGAATAAAACCATAAAGTTTCTTTGTAAAAAAAATTCTGCTTTTCGGCTCGAACTTCCAGATTATTTTCAGATTTTATGCCGTAAAATATTTCCAAAATGTCACTCAGTTGTTCTGTGATCATATCAGCTCTAGCTTTATCCAAATCAGTTGTGCCAGCTAAACCAAACATATTAGACAAGTATCGAGTGATTGACAAAGACTGTGCAAGTTGAATCGATTGAATGTCGTCACTTATTTCAAGAACTGGAAGTTTACCGAATAAAGTTCTGTGTTTAAATGAAGGCCATTCTGCTTCTTTTATTCGAAAATCTTCATATTGTTGACCAACATAGGCAAAAATGAAGCGTATAAGTTCGGCATGGTCTCTAGCGTCAAAATAAACCAATCTATATTTAATCATCCTTTTGAATTTCAAGCTAAAGTTTTTAGAATTAAAATTTTAAAATTTATTCTTTATTTAGATCAAGGGAATGTTTAAAAATCTAAATAAAAAATTCAATCTTATGTATTAAAACTTAGAATTAAACATTATAAGCTAAATTTTAGGCAATAATTTATATTTTCAATTTTTATTTTGTCTAAAAATTAAAATTTTCGCATTAAAACTCATAAAAAGGAATAAAATTACAATTACTAAACAAATACAAAATTTTGTATTAAAAGTTAACTAAATAAAACTTCTTTATCGACAATTGACTTGAAGCTTTTGACCAACTTTGCATCAATTTCATTTTTAGATAAATTGTTCCAAACATTTGCCACTGCATTAGTCAAAAAATTGTATCTTGACGAGCCTCTGCGATTAATTTCACGCACTTTCCGTTTATCGTGCGATCTTCTTAGCTTTATAGATGTATTTTTAGAAAAGTTGATAAATAAATAATTTTCCTTTTTAGATTTAATTAATTTGATATAATTTTATTGAAAATTAAATAGAAAAACTTATTAAATTTACGTATTTTGGATAAATTTTGGTAATTTTTAAAATCTATATTTTAATTTTATTAAATAAAAGTTATTAAGAAAAGGCAAATAATGCTTTGGTACCGTTATTTTAATAAAACTCATCTAAATTAGAAGCGAGTGCAGCAGTAGGAGGTCCGGGGCAGATCCCTAGTTTAGGGTTTCTGGTAAGTAGAAGGTTAGGCTCATTTTAATAAATTAGTCTTAACTTTTATTTTTAATAAAATAAAATATTTTTTAAATTTACATATTAAGGATACATTTTGGTAAGCTTTAAAATTCTTATTTTAATACAATGAAAAAACATATTTAGATAACAAGTTTCAGTAAAAAGTTATTTGATTCTTCAAATATTAAAAAACATGATAACTAAATTTATCTGGATATAAACTCGTGTCGAAAAATTAGTGATGATTTATTCCCATGGATGTGTTTTCCAACCCCTTGTTTAAAATATTAAAGAAATCGATTTTTTTAAATTTTTTTTAATTGTTTGGATCCTCAAAATTATTTTGTATTTGAAAGGCAATTAATTTATAAAGAAGATTCATCTCTTGTGTATTTAATGCATTAAATTTTTTTTTTTTCATAGAGAAATAAAATTTTTAACTGAACTATAAAAAATCATATCCAATTTTTATTTACAAGGTTATTTTAAACAAGTGAAAAGCAAAATGAAAATTTTAACAATTCTATGGATTTTATCTGAATTTAATCAGATAATACCAACAAAGCATTGCATAATTTCTGAAAGAAGATTGGTTTGCTCTAAATTTTTTATAGATTCGGACTTTTTTTTGTCAAAGAATGAAAAAATAGTAAAAACACTTGCCCACATTTATTATAGACTCGATAATAAAGAATTATTAAATAGAGAATTTTTACAAGGTGTATCTCTTTGGAACCATTTTGGAATTAATTATCAAATATTCTATTTTCGCAATTTGGTTGGTTTCAATTTGAATTTATTCAATGAGATGGGCAACTATTCTTTTAATCATTATACATTTATTATTTATGATTCGAAAATTGATTTCTTTATCGAGAATGAGAGATTAAAGTCCTGTGAAAAAGCTTTTTTTGCTCGAAATTTTACTTTGAACTTTTTACTATTTTCATTCAAGAATAAAGTTAAATTGGGAAATAGATTTTGTCCTTATATTTTAAATAATATGAATATTGAAATATTTAGTATAAAATATTTGGCGAATACAGTTTACCATTTCAGCAGATTTAAATTTTTTAATGGATCGGAAAGTCTGAATGTCAATATTAACAGTGTTATATTTGACTATTGTGAAAATGTTGATTTAAATGAAGATATTATTAACTTAAAAGTTTTCAACAACACAAGTTTGTTTTTTCTTCATGGCAAAATTAATTCCATAAAAAGAAATATTTTTTCCAGTATTTTCAAACTTAGATACATAACCATTGGTATTCAATTTGCACGCAAATTATTTCAAAACACTCAAATCAAATGGATTGAAGATCTAAATTCTGGAGTCAATCGAATACACAATATTATTCATGTGAAAATTATTCACCGTTTTTATTGGGAATATTATTATATGCTTGAAACAAATGACATATTTCCGAAAGAAGACTTTTGTCTTTACAAAAATTTTCCTTTTAAAAATTCTGTTCTTCTTAGCATTTTAGACAATAAACCAATAAATGAGACAAGTGAATTCACGTGCACATTTTTGTGGATCGCTCAGAACTATAGCTTCTTTCTCGAGCATTTTAATGATTTTAAATTAGGATATACATTTTATAAAACATTTAACAATTATTTTTCAAACAAAACCAATTTTTCTTTTTGCAACTTTACAAATAGATTAAGCAAATGTGATTTGAGAACAATTTTGATCAACAAAGATTTTGATCTATTCGATTTTAAAAAAATGATCATTATTCTTGATTACATTGTCATCATTTATTGCGTTCCTTTAGTATCGATTGTGATCTTTATCATAAGCAACTTCACAATTTATATGCTTTATAAGAATAGAAGAACAAAACTTTTGAAAAATTTACACTATAAATTTGTTAAGGCATATTCGATATTTAACATGATCTTTGTAATCATTCTTCTTTTGGGCTTAATGAATGAATGTTCTTTTAAAAATGGCCTATTTTGTTCTAATGTCATTTCATTTAAACTTATTCAATATTTTAAAATAATTTTAAACGATTTTTTACAAAAAATTATCAAAGCTTGTGTTAATTTGTCATTGATTGGTTATAGTGTATTTAGATTAAACATTTTTATTAATAAAAATTCTCTAGTTCACAAATATATCACACGATGTTCAGTAAGTCGAATATGTCTGTTTTTCATAGTAATTTTATCTGTCATCTGTATACCGAAACTTTTTGTGCATAAAATAAATAGTAATCAGCCTGATTCCGAATATCCTTACTTTTTACTCGACATTTATTCAAGCTTTGTCATAAACAAGGGCATACAGATTCTGATCATCTTCAACTTGTTAACTGACATAATTACCATTTTTCTGCTAATTATTATAAATTTTTGTGTCGACATAGCTCTTGCATTCAAGTTAAATTCAAATTTAAAAAAGAAAATGCATAAAACTGGATCTGTTTCAAGCAGGAAGCATATCCGTCTTCTTATAATTTCCTTTATTATGACATTTCTAAATCTTTTGCTGAAATCAAGCGAAATATTTGAAACACTCTATTTTTTTTTGAGCTATACTAACATTTACTTAAACAGTCAATTAACAACAAATTTACAATTTTTCTTAAAAGAGATATGCCTTCGTTTATTTTTTCCCTCTCTCATTAGTCATTGTGTAGAATTAAGTTTTTTGATTATTAACTTTTTAAATTTTTTAATTTATTTTTACAATGATAAAAATTTGAAAGAAAGTTTTACAGGCAAGAATTTGAATCAAAATAAATAACATAAATTTTGACAACCAACCTCATCAAAAAAATGAAGTTTGTTCAATCAATAAAATTTTTTAATTTTTTTTTTCGTATTTTAAACTATCAGACAAATAAAAGAAATTCTAAAAATAAACTTTTGATTTTAACTAATAAAAATTGATCATACCCGAATTTACACATCATTTATTTATTTATTGAATTGAATTAACTTCCTTAAGGAGAAGTTAAAGAATAAAAAATTTAAATTAAGTTTCATAAAAAAAAGAAAAATAAAAAATAAAAAAAAAAGAAAAAAAAAAGAAAAAAAAGAAAGATTTTGAAATTTATAATATCACAAAAGTGCTAATTAAGAAGTAAATAGTTTTCTAAATTTAGATTTAGAAACTAGATAGAAAAATAAGCAATGAAATTTTTCTTTTTTTATGAATCTTGAGCATATATAAGCCGGTTGAAAATCATCTAGATTTTATAAGATCATTTAAAATGTTCCTATAATTCTTATATCTTATGTTATTTAAACAAACCTCTATAGAGTCTGATATATCATCACGGGTGCTAAATTGCCCATTCATTTTCACCAAAATTTAAGTCAAAGTTATGACTCGCACAAAAATTTTTATCAATATCTGCTTCATTTGAACCATTTGAAAAAATTTTTTCATAATCTGGTTACATTAACAGACCACATAGGTCAAGATTAACAGCCAGGAATTTGGAAGCAACTACTTTATTGGTATCAAATATGGATTTATAAAGTCATTGACTTGACTTGACTTAAGACTTGTGACTTAAAAACAAGTCTGATCAGAATTTAGTGAATTTAGCTATAAATGTTTTTCAAAAAACTTTGACGGTTGAAAAATGAAAGAAATAAATAAGTAATCATGAAAGAGTAAATAAAATTACTAAAAATTTTTATTTTTTATTGATTAAACATATCTTAGATCACTAAATTCTACTTTAATACAGCTCTATATATATGATTTTTGATAATTTTTGTATTTGAAAAAAAAGGTAATATGTTCGTACTTAATATTTTCAAATACCGATCTCGGAAAACTAACAATTGTGTAATTCATTCCAAATGGATCCACATTAAGAAGCTTGGGACAAAGCAGCAAAAGGCTTGAAAGCAACAAACGCCAGAAAGTGAAATCTGTTTTGTAAATAATATTAAAATATTAATTTTCACAATTTGTTAAAAAAAAATAGAATATAATAATAAAAAATCCATTTTTGCCTCTTTGTTCAATTTTTACCATTTTCACCTTTTTTTACAAAAATTTACCGAAATTTACGTCAATTTTCGTCAAAAATTTCAATTAAATTTAATTTTTTTTTTCTTTTTCAAAAATTCGAAAAAAAAAATTTTTTCATGAAAATTATTTTTTTTTGAGAAATTTTGGAATTTTTTTTTTACTGAATTTTACAATAATCTTGGGTAATTGACGATAATTATCGTTATTTAACGATAAATACCGTATTTTAGATAACCATATTTTACGTTAAATATGGTGAATTCAAGGAATCATAGCAGCACTGTATAATAAAAATTCAATTTTTTAATGATATAAATTTTTTGAAATTTGTCTTTAGAATATTTTTTTTTAATTTAATTTATTTTAACCTTGATTTAATTCTTTAAATCTAAATATCATTCAAAAGTTGATTCGATTTCAACACTAACTTCTTCAATACCTCTTGAAAACTTAGGCAATTTTAAAAGATAAGCGAAAAAATATAATTGAAACTTACAGTGGTGATTTCATAACAGTATTTTACGAAAATTTACGTAAAATACCGTAAATTAACCAAATTTTACCACATTTTACGTAAATTAACGTAAAATCCGAAAAGTGAAAAAGAAGTATTTTACGAAAAATTGCGTAAATTTTCAGGATTTTGAGATAATTTTGGTAAAATTTGGTAAAATTAAAAACGGCCAATTCAAAATTCAAAATTTTTTGAAAAAATGTCTTTTTTTTCCAAAAATCGAAAATTTAAGACAGTTTTTTTTTTCATAAATTGGTCAAAAAAATAGTTATTTTTAAATTGTTATAAAAAAAGCTGTCTTAAATTTCGATTTTTGGAAAAAAAAGACATTTTTTCAAAAAATTTTGAATTTTGAATTGGCCGTTTTTAATTTTACCAAATTTTACCAAAATTATCTCAAAATCCTGAAAATTTACGCAATTTTTCGTAAAATACTTCTTTTTCACTTTTCGGATTTTACGTTAATTTACGTAAAATGTGGTAAAATTTGGTTAATTTACGGTATTTTACGTAAATTTTCGTAAAATACTGTTATGAAATCACCACTGTATGCATCAGACATGATCAATTTTATTATGAAAAATAAATTTTTAGTTTTTTCTTTATAATTTACATCAAAATATAATTTTGCAATTCAAAAAGGAAAATTTCTGTAAAAATTTCAAAATTAAAAACCACTAATGGCAAAATTATGTGGCGAAAAATTTCCAGTCAAATGATTATCTCACTCACTTTTCAAAATCGGATGAATAATTTCAATTTAAAAAATTAATTTTTAGTTTATTCTCCTGATCATTTTTTATATTTAATCATTAATATTTACATATTTAAATTAATCGTTTTATCTTTCTCAACTTTATCAACAATTACCTCAATTGATTAAGTAAAAAAAGATACAATCCTGGTTTTCATTTCGAAATTTCTAAATTTGATATTGAAACAGCATATTTTTAATTGAATAAATGACAGATATAATTTCTTTATCAAATATTTTATTTTAAACTATTTTAGTTAATAAATCAAATTTTCCTGTTCCTGATGAAACCATACGACCAGTGACGATACTTGCCGACGGAGATTTCAAATCCTCGTATTGTCCTTAAAAAAAAACATTTACTAAAGAAATTTGAATTTAATTTTAAATTTTTTACCGGATAGATAGGCATCTTTGAAAAATTGTAAACATGTTTCAAAAGTCATTTTTTGCAATGGTGACGAATTACTTTTGATTCCTATTCGATTAAACGGCTTATAGACACCTTCAAAAGTCATATAATCGGCGATCAGTGACAAATGACGATAGTCCACATTAATACCATATGCACCAAAGACTAGCTTAATTTCCTTTTTAAAATAAAATTTTTTAGATATTTTCTAATTTAATCAAAAAATTAATTTCCTATTTTTTAACTTACGTTTATGATAACTTTAACTGCAGCTTCAATACCAAATGTATTGGCCATCAAATGTATATCATTCATATAGAGTTTGGACACATCAAGTACATGTGCGTTTCTAATAACTTCGGCCACATTTAAGCCCTCAGTGATCAATTTGTAGCAGCCATCATCCTCTGGTAAAGTTGATTTGTTCAGAAAGCAGCGTTTAATGCCATCTACTTTGGCAATATAGCTTTGTTTGGCTTCTTTTTGAACTACCGAATACAAATCTAGTCTTGGTCTTAAAGCATCTAGTTTAAATGTAATTTCACACCATTGCATATTTTCATAGTCATATTTATAATCATATATCAAATCACTTATCTCAAGAATCCTATGTACACGATAGTTGTCTATTTTGCGTGTTTTTTTCAGCTTCTTTATTTCCGTTTTGTCTACGACTTCATTTTCTTCCTCATCAAATTCCTCATTTTCTTCATGGTTTTCATCATCGGAATTTTTTTCTTCATTCAATTCATCTTTTTCCTGTTCCTCGCCTTCATATTCAAGCTCATCATTTATCTTGCTCATTAACTTTTCTCCCAGTGAATCGCCCGAGTCCATCACATCATGGTTTATTTCCTCGCTCTCTTCATCATTGTCCTTATCATCATCCCGGTCATGAATGTTCTTAAAATTTTTAATAGACTTATCTCTCACTTTGCTCGAATGCAAAAGACTTGATGATGAAATCTGATTGTACTTTTTGTTGATAGAGACACACAGATTTTTGATAAATTTTAATTCTATAAAAGTCATTAATTCGTATAATTTGATTGGAGTGTGAATTTTGTATCTAAGGTCCTCTTGTGGAAGAAATTCGAATTTAACTTTGGTCAGCCAGACTTTTTTCTTGGTCATATCCAAGTCCAGGTCTAGCTTTTGCTCGATTTCTATTTTATGCAAGGTGTCCCAGAGGAGAACTCGTGAAAAATGCGCCTTTAGAGATTCAGCTTGTTCTAATTTGTGGTCAAATACCGGTATGGTCATAGCTGGTGTTTTAATGTTAGTACTGGCCACCATCAGAATTTCTCTCAATCGCGGAATACCAAGTGTTACATTCATGTCTCCACGTCCCGCAAAGTGAAACGTATTTAGAGTCATTTGAGTGGATGGTTCACCAATGGATTGGGCGGCTAAAATTCCGACAGAGTCACCCGGGGTGATACAGGACTTAATTGACTTTAAATAAATTAATTCTTTAAATTTGTCTTTGTCCATATTGTAAGAAAGTGATGAAAATGAGCAATATTGAGAGTCATCACTAAATTTTGAATGATTTTTGGAAACATAGTTGTCAATGCATTCTTGTAGTTTTTCAGATATGGCTCCCAAATACCGGTCCGGTTTGTGAAATACAGTAATTGGTAAACGGCGCTTGAATTTTCCTTTTCTATAAACCTTTTTATCTTCTTTTTTCATAGCTTTCCATTCATTTACTAAATATTTGACTCGTTCCTCAAATTGTTTTTGTTTTACCTCGCTTTCGATTGACTTAAGCTTGGAATAGTTCAAAAAAGGACCCCAGCGCATGCCATCAGCACTCTCACCTCCATTTAGCTCTTTTTCATATTTTTTCCACTGTTTAATTTTTTCTATTTTTTCGAATATTTCTTCATGGTGACAAATTTTGTGGATTTGGTCTATTTCTGTCTGGTCCGATGTAAGAATGGAAGAGTTGTCGATTAGGAATGAAAATTGTTTATCGTTCAAAAATGGTATTTTATCGACAGCTAAACTATCTTCTCCATATTGGAATTGAATAATAGAACTATCGCTGTCTCGCACAGTCAAATCATAATTGACCACAATGCCTTCTAAGTGCTTTATTAAGCACCTTTGCAAATAACCACTGCGACTAGTTTTTACAGCAGTATCGACCAGGCCCTTTAAAGTTAAAAATATTTTTTAAAAATTTTTTATTTGAGAATATTAAAAATAAAAATTTAATTATTAATCCAAATCATCGAATTCCTTTTTTTTTTATTTTTAAAATTTCTGATTATTTAAATAATTAAATTTAATTCAAAATTATAAAGTTAAACAAAGAATTTTCTAATGAAACAAATAACAAAGAAATTTATGTTGAAAATAATAATTATTTTATTAGATAATTACGAAAGTAATAATTTATTAATTAATGATAAATTATTTATGATTTATTAAAAAGATCAAAGTCATGGATAAAATTTAAAATAAGGAACAATGACTTTACTTTAAGAACCTTAATTTTGATGTTTTGTTCTTCTATGATAAAAATTATACCTATTTTTTTTTATATTTGGCGCAATTTCGTAAAAATCGAGATAAAACTTTAAAAGAAAATAAAACTAATTCAATTGCTGAATAATATGATTTCTAGATTTGTTTTTATTTAAACCAAAGTCGAAAAATTTATTTCCGTCGATAAAGCTACCTTTCATTCTTTTGATTAAAATATTTAATAAATTGATTTTTTTATAGAAATTTAATGTTTTTATTGTTTGGGATCTCGGAATTATTGAATTTTAAAATGCATTTAATTTTTGAAAGAAGAAAAAAAAAGAGAATTCTTTGGTGTATTTTATGCATTAAGCTATATTTATTTACTTAAAGAAAAGGCAAATAAAATTTATTTTTTTTAATACATAAAATTTCTGACTATTTTAAATAATTAAATTTAATCCTAAAAATATGACCATCAATTAATGGACTGTGAAAAAAAAATTTACCCCAAAAAGGTTTAAACTAAAAAATATTAAAGATAAAAAGAGTTTTAATTATCACCGTAAAAAAAGTTTTTAAATTCCTTAAAAAATGTTTAAATGAACATTAAAAGATTCTGGTTTAAAATTTTAGATATTTATGATTTATCCAAACGATTTGAGTTCAATCTAAAATTAAAAAAACGAAATAATGATTTAACTTTAAAGATCTTAAAAAAATTAATCCAATAATAATCAAAAGTTAGAATTTGAAAAATTTTGACAAGAGATTTTAAAATTCTTAATTTTTTTTTCCACTAAAATCGTCTAAAGAAATTAAAAGAGCCTTTTAATGATTAAAAGTTCAATAAATATATAGATTTAATCAAAATTGATAATTTTTTCCCACAAATTAAATCAATTGATGGAATATGATAAACTTTTTTATAAGCAAAATTTAAAAAAATTTTTTTTCTTCTAAATAAACGATTTTGATCTCAAACTTAAGCAATTAAAAAAATTAACTTTACCTCTCTACCAGCCATACAATGAAAAAAGTATTCCTGAGGAGTGAGACCGCTCATAAAGCTGTTGCAAATGAATCCGCCACTAATCGGAGATGGATCATAGGGAAGAAAAGATGGCAACGTATTTCCATTAGCCATAAGTCTTGGCCTCCTTCCCTCTAATTCTTGCTGTCCCAAAAGACACGACATTTGCATACTATTTACACTTGAACCTTTCGAGCCAGACTGGATCATAAGCTGTAGATTATTGTGGGGAAACTTTTTAATTAATCCTTTGGGAAAACAAATAGAGGTGAGCTCGTTTTGAAATTTGTCCACACTGCCTTTGTAGGCCAAATCAATTTCTTTCATAAAAGAGTCATCGGGATTCAAATGCATCGCTTGGTATTGGGCCTTTAGTTGGTCAGAAGTGCTATCAGGCGAATTGAATGCTTGACCCAGAACTTCATTACCACATTTACGCGCTCTCTTCACAATCTTGCTCATCGGGCACTTTAGGTCCTCATTTAGCATAATGTCCTCTACACCCAATGTGAAGCCTCTGAACTGCAAGAACGATGTAAACAAGCGGCCCAAGCATGTCAACAATTGGCCAGCGATCAAACCACCATACAATTCATAGCAACAATGGACCAAACTGTAACTAGAAGAACCATAGTGGGCCTTGTCCAATACGCCAGACAATAAGTTACCACTTCGAATCAAAACATATGATTCGTGCATATACTCACTATTGAATTCACCACGCGACCAATTTATTGCATGTCTATCGCCCAGCAGGAACCAACTTTTTGGCGAAATTTTCGATTTAGACTCTAGATTCAGTGCTCCTTTTGTATCAACGGGCAGTAAATTAATCAACAAAGTACTAACCACTTGTTTACCAGTCCAGAGTGGTACTGGCTTAAGAATGGATGGTGGCAATAGCTTCATATTGGATTTTAAATCATTAAAGGAATTATAAACCAAATTTTGATAGTCTGACTTGTTAAAAAATCTTCCTTTGATTGTCAATGCCACACCGGACACCACGTGATCATGGATCAGACCACCCAATGGAGTGCCATCTTTTGGTACCAAATAGTGCTTGGGACTAAGCATCAAATTTAATGCTTCGGATCGGGCTATTTCATTTTGAGGCAAATGGGCGTTCATTTCGTCGCCGTCAAAGTCAGCATTGTAAGCCTTGCAGTTGGAGTAGTGCATGCGCAGGGTTTTTTCGCCGGGCAGCACACGGGCCTTGTGTGCCATCACACTAGGCCTGTGCAAAGTCGGCTGACGATTGAATAGCAGCACGTCACCATTTTTTAAATGTCTATGAACAATTTTCAAGTCCAAATTGGTATTAACAGATGACTCTGGTGTGAGCAATTGTTTGGCAATGGCAAGACGGCTTTCATAGTCTTTTCCTTTCAAGCGGATAACATTACCGTTTCCGTACTCGACAAAACTGGCGCCTGGGTACACATCTGGACCATTCAAAACCAATTGTTTCATTTCCCAAAAGTTGGTAGCGTTGACTGGCTGTGGATAGGTTAATTTTTTGGCAAAAATTTCCGGTATGCCTATTTCGTCGACGCCAATGTACACATCAGGTGAAATGACCGATCTGCCCGCATAGTTTACTCTTTTTCCCATCATATGCTTTCTGAACAGGCCCTCTTTTTTTTCAAGCAGTTGCTTAAGACCAGCTGGTGTGTCCAAATTTAGTTTGTCCAAGTCCGAGTCATATAAATTATTAACAAACTGTTGAAGCTGTAGCCAAGCGATCTGCAAGCGTTCCTGGCTGCTGGCAAGCTTTTTGTTTAATGAGCTAGATATTTCCGGATCGTGAATTAATTTGTCACTATCAACATTTTCTTTGCCCATTATTTCTATTAGAATTTCTTTTATCAGTATATTTTGCTGCAAACATTTGGAAAGCATTATGGTCTGGGCGTTTTCAAAGCGTTGTTCTTTGAATTGAGAAATGGGCCGATACTTTGAAGGTGGTACTATTAAGGAGTCGAAAAAAAATATATTGCTTTGGTCCACTATTTGCTCATGTCTGCCAAGCATATAACCAATTATTTCAGACTCATTTTCGAACAATTTTTTCAAATGTTTCCTGGTCTCTATTGGAGTTAGATAGGACTGATTACTTAAAGTTTCTATTTTTTCCTCTTCGCCTGTCTGCCGGTCATCCACGGATTTTTTAGGAGTCGAGGCATCCGCCGCCTCCACATCAATTTGAATGTCTAATTTGTCTATTTCGTCCACTAGCTCATCTTCTTTGGAACCATTGACCAGCTTGGTCGTGTTTTTGGTCTTTTTCAAGACTCTGGCTGATACTCCTTTGGAAAAAAAAAGCTTACTGTTATGCTCAGCTCTGAGCTGTCGCAGAGGTAGACTACAATTGGGACACGTTTGGCCAACGGCCTTCATTTTGCTATCAATAAACTCCTTCAAAATTGCCATCCTAGCTTTGCAAACGTTTTTGTTGGCCTGGCTAGTTTGGTTCTCGGGATCGTTTTTCTCAATGAAACACAGCAAATCGCCGAAGTCATTGCTGAAGGAGATGTTGTCGATCAAGCGTGGATCGTTGTCTCCTACAATTTTCCAATACAAATTATCCACCAGATAGAGCTTTTCAGGCAAGCCAAGGTCCAGTACTTTCATCCTGGCAACAAAGTATGTCCTTTCCAGATTGGTTGTCAAGAATTTGTGGCACGAAAGACATCCATTTCGAATTAGTTTGACCAGCTCCTTGAAAAATATTGGGTTATAGACAGGCAAAGCGAGGTCTATGTGACCAAAGTGACCAGGACATTGAAAGTAGTCGAGGCTGCATGTCAGACAAATGTCGTTCTTGTCCAGCGGACCGAGTGCCAAGTCATACAGACCGTTCTGTACTGGATTAAGCAGTTTGTCTAATGCGTGCGGTTTGGTCAGTTCTTTGACACTTAGCTTGTGGATTTCGTTTGCAGTGAAATACTCGAAATTAAGTCCTGATAGAGAACATTTTGCATTGTAATCTAGCAGAACATGCATGGTTTCTATAAAAAATTAGACAAAAACATGAGTACAAGATCCTTCTGGTTAAGAAAGCTAAGGTAGCTTTTAATTTTAAAGTGAAGTAAAGGTGATTAGAGGAAAAAGGAGAATTTTTAAGTTTTTTAGTTCACATGTGTTTTTGGAATTTATTTTTTTAGTTTGCATTTAAAGGTATGTATAGATGAATTTTTTTTCAAATTTAAATTTTTTTTTAAATATTTTATTTTAGAACAAGCTTTACAATTTATCAAATTTTAGTGCTTTTAAATTTGTCTATAGTTAAATTTTTTCTTGAAAAAATTTTTTTTTCTCATTTAAATATTTATTATTCTAAAGTGTCTCAAATTGTTAACTAGTGTCAAGCCAAAGAGAAAAACAGTTTTAAAATTTTTTATTTCTAATTTAATTTTATTTAGATACAAATTTTAAACAAGTCTTACAATAAAAGTTTAGTTTGAATGCTAAAGCTAACAAAAAAATATACTTTTTTAATTCTTTTGATAATCATTTAATGCTAATTATAAAAATTCATTTCAAAACTAAAATTTATTAATTGTTATTAATTAATTAAATGTTATTAATTCAGATACAGTTAATGTTTTTAAAAACAAAATTGATAAACTTGACTTAAACAAGCTATTATTAATGGGCTAAACCCTCTTTCCATGTGCTAGCACATTATAGATTTCATTTTATTATTATTATTATTATAAAATTGCATATTAGGGTTTTTTAACTCAATTTTTCTTAATGACACAAAGCATTTTAGGAAATTTTAAAATATGGCACAGAGAAAGAGATGACAACAAAAGAACTTATTCCTTTTAGTGATCTTTTCTAGACTAATTTCATAACTTTTATCAACTGAAAAATTAAATCTTTCACTTCAATCAAATTACTGAGAATTATCTGCACGATATGCACAAAATTTTGAAATCAGGTACATATTTAACAATTTGAACCAAATTGTGTTCATTTTGACTGATGGATGGAAATTATATATAAAATGAAATGGTCGTAAAAAATTAGTGTCCTGTATCTTGTGTATGTTTTTATCAATTTTAAGCTAATATTTTGAGGCTAAATATAATTTAAAGTCAGTTAATTAATTTTTTTACCTTAAATAAAATTGGACTAAACCAATCAGTTTTAAAAGTAACTTAGTCTCTCCAACCCAAAGTTAAAATTAATTTTTTGAAAAAAGAACCTAATTTACAACTTAATTTGAACTTCAAATTAAGTTTTGGAAAAATTATTTGAAATAATTTATTCAGATTAATTGAAGAATGTCTTTTATTATTTATTATAAAATAAAAGGCAATTTTCAATTAACATTAAAGCCAAATCGACACATTTAGCCTTAAAGTACTAGGCAAGAGTTTACGCTATAATTAAATACGCTAAAATAATTCATGTTACTATATTTTAAAATTTAATCTTATCCTTAGACGCCAAATTTAAATCCCATTGAAATATTATTGAACGAAATGAAATAATTGGTAAGAAAACCCAATTATTCGGCTGCCATCAGCGAAAAATGTTCGTTATGACACCACGATTAGTCATTCCGATAAGGGCTAGGACAGTGTTTTTTTTCGGCCACGATTAAAAGTCTTAGTTATTGGTGCTTTTATAACAAGTTTTTTTTTTGGTACCGTATTCCCTTGTTCGATAATGCAGCGCCACAACCTAGAACACATCATTGGCGCAGGCGCTATACTAAATCTCGCCCATGTTAAATTCAACTTAACTTGTGTTGCATGCGCCAAAACCGTATTTCGGGTTGTGGCGATGCACTATATCCAGGGTCTTGAGAATGGTGCTGCATTATTTAAGTTTAGCAAAGGGATAATATTTAAAAAAAAAAAAGAATTTTTTTTAATTAAGTATTTGGTGCGGCATTAAAGTTTAAAAATAAAAAAGAATTTAAAATTAAAAAATATTGTCTTGAATTATTTTTATATTTTCTTTTTAAATCATTCAAATAATGCAGCACCATTCTCAAGACCCTGGATATAGTGCATCGCCACAACCCGAAATACGGTTTTGGCGCATGCAACACAAGTTAAGTTGAATTTAACATGGGCGAGATTTAGTATAGCGCCTGCGCCAATGATGTGTTCTAGGTTGTGGCGCTGCATTATCGAACAAGGGAATACGGTATATGATAACATTTTTTCTGTGAATTCCATATGCATACTTCTATTTTTATAACAAATAGGGACTAAAAAAGAAGGCAAAACTCCGTTCGGAAGGGCATCTTGAAGTTGATGATCAATTCAATACATCATTTCAATAAAAAGAGTTTTTCATTTGATATTAAAATTAATCTTTGAATTAATTTAATGTAAAATGCTAAAAAAAATTTTTTCCAAAAATATTTGTAGAAAAGATCGATCTTTTCATTTTATTACTTATTTGGAATTTTAATATTTGAAATTCATTTTTAAAATTTATTTTAATTTTGAGTGCTAAATATAAATACTTTTGAAATAAATAATTTCAAAATAAACAAAAAATTTATAAAAATTTAAATTTTAAAATCGATTTTATCAATGGATTTAGAAAATATTTTTTTTAATTATTTAATTTTTTTAATCTACATAACATGTAAATCATGTTACACTAAAATTATTTAAATAAATTTAAAGATTAATTTTAATATCTAAAGATTAACTCTTTGAATTAAAATGATATTTTGAATTCATCTTCATCTTCAAGATGCCTTCTGGAGAGTCCTAGGGGTAAATCCCTAATTTTATATTCAGAAAAAAAATATAACAAGGTATATATAAATTGGTCAAAAACCTATTGTATGATGTTCTCGAATAAAAAAACTAATTTTCCTGTATTTATGCATCTCTGTAGAAATGAAATAAAAATTGTAAATGAAATAAGCCTTTTGGGTTTTAAAATTGATCAAAATCTGAACTTTTCAAAACTTGCTTGTAGTATCTCATTAGTTGTAAACAAAAAAATTTTCTGTATTAAGAGACTTTTCTATCTGTCAACTTCTTTGAAAATACAGTTTTTTGCCTTATTTTGATTTCTGTTCCGCTCTCTTGTGCTATTTTTCAAAAGAGGCAACTATTAAACAGCTAAAAGTTATTATTTTTCGATATTCAAATTATTTAAATTTAAATTCTAAGTTAATAACTTTAATGAAATTAACGATTTTTTAGAAAAGTATGGTTTATATGCATAGAATACTGGAAAGACTGATGAAAAGCTTTGTGATCAAGAGATCAATGTTGAAGTTAAGAAGATTTAATATTTACGGATTTTTAAAAAAATTCTAAAAATTAAACTTAAATGTATCAATTCTTACTTTTTTTAAATAATTTTATAAATAACATTTTTTTTCAATTTTTGAAAGTTTTTAAAATCAAATAAAAGAAAAGTTAATCGGTCTTTTATGACAAGGGCACTAGCCTGTTGTTTAACTTTGAAATTATTATTTTAAAATTCCAAAACTTTTTCAATTAGAAAATTCAAATTGACAAAGAAGAAGGGAGACTGGTAAGATTACTAGAATTTATGTTCACAATAAATTCGACATATTAAAATCTTAATTTAAAATATGTTTTTGATCAACGCTTATTCACTGAATTCAAAATATTTACAATAATTTGGGTAAAATAATTTTTTAATCAATTTCAAAAAAAATAAAAAAAATTAGGATTTTGTTTGGGCATTTTTTTCGACAAAATTTTACGAATTTTGCTGCTATAAATTGATTTTAAAAAACAAATTTCTCTTTTTCATATAATTCTTAGTCAAAGAAATTAAAGATATCAAATAAAGATGATAATGGTTAAAATTTTATTAGATTTTCAATTCTTTAGAAAAGCGGTGTATTTTTGCATTAATTAATAAAATTCATGAAAATAATATTTGGCTAAATACCCTAAAAACCTTTCAGTGTATTTTCTAAATTTTTATTTAATTTGATAGAAAGATACGAAAAATAATTCATTAAAAAATAAATTTTATATAAACTAATTATTGAAGTTTTTTCAAAATTCTTAATGAAACCTTTGGTAAATTCTAGATATTCAGGATCCATTCAATTTTTTTGTTAGGAACAATTTTTTTTTATTTTATTTTATTCTAAAAATATTTTACCATAAAAGATAATTCAAAAATTTCTTAAAGATAATCATTTTCATCTTTCAAAAATTTTATTATTCGTTTCTAAATGTACAAACAAACTTGATTGAGATTATAAAACTTTTAAGATCTTGTTCAAAATACATTATAAAAAAAATTCATCATCATCTAACAGTTTTGATGATGAATTTTTTTTTGAATGAAAACATCATGCTTGGTTTAAAGAAAATCTTTTTTTAAAAGCATACAAATATAATTTCTTTTTGCTTTAATTAAGTCTCATTTTGTTTCATTATTTAATTTATAGAAATATAAATATTGTCCTAATATGGAATCAGACGACCTAGCTACAAATGAAAACTTCGCGCCCAAAGAAAACTATGACGTTGAAAAATTGTAAAATTATCTAATAAAGTTTTTTATGAACTCATATTTTAATTTTTTTAGTGATAAAGCATGGACAACAAAAGACTTCGATTTTGGACGCCCGTTAGGCAAAGGAAAATTCGGAAGCGTGTACCTAGCTAGAGAAAAGCGCAGTGTGCATAAAGCAATTGTTGCCATAAAAATTTTATTCAAGTCTCAGCTGCAGAAAGCCGGTGTCGAACACCAATTTAGAAGGGAACTGGAAATCCAGTCTCATTTGAAGTAGAAAGAAAATTTTATTTTTTAATTAAAGATAAAAATGTTAAATTAAAGACATCCAAATATTTTGCGCATGTTTGGCTGGTTCCATGATGAAAACAGAATCTACATAATCCTTGAGTATGCTTGCTATGGTGAATTGTACAAGAGATTGAAAAAAGTTGGTCGCTTTGACCAACGAACAGCGGCAACTTACATGTTCCAAATTGCCGACGCTCTTATCTATTTGCATAGCAAGCAAGTAATCCATCGTGACATAAAACCAGAGAATTTGCTTCTTGGAGCTTTTGGTGAGGTCAAAATTGCTGATTTCGGTTGGTCAGTCCATGCGCCGTCTCTCAGACGCCAGACTTTGTGTGGAACATTGGACTATTTGCCACCGGAAATGGTCGAAAACAAGAGACACGATGAAAAGGTGGATCATTGGTGTATTGGTGTTTTGTGCTACGAACTGTTGGTTGGTCGTCCACCGTTCGAATCTCAGAATAATCAGGATACTTACAAAAAGATTGTCTCGTGCTATATTAAATTTCCTGAGTACGTATCCCCTGGTGCTCGGGATTTAATCTACCGGGTGAGATTTTTTCTAAAGTAAATTAAAAATATTAGACTAATCATTTTTTTTTAAAGCTCTTGCAAAAAACACCTTCAGAACGATTGTCACTAAAGGATGTTCGTAAGCACAGTTGGATTGAGGAGCATGCTGAAAAAAACGAGGAATACATGAGATATTGGAAAGAAATCAATTGAATTTTTTTAATAGAATTAATTTTTGTTGTCAATTACTTTTTATATGGATGTTTTATAAATAGGTATTTTAATCTATTGCAAGCTTTATGTGACTCAATTTTTTTCATTTAAAATATAGAATTTGTAATTAAGCAATAACATTTTTATATTGAACACAATTTTATTAAAAAAAAAACAAACTTTTAAAACATTTTAATTTATTTTAAGAAACCTTTAAAACACAGAGTAATTTTTTAATCTTGAAATTCAAACAAACTAACATTGACAAAGTGATGATTAAAATAATTATTGAAATTTTAAGTAAAATAAATTAAAATTTCTTTTTTGAATTTAAAACTTGTAAAAAATAATTATTTAAAAAAAATCCAAACTTTTTTTTATAACATTAAAGATTTTCGAATAATCCGCATTCTAGTTTTTTCATTCAGCCGAGTTGAACGCCTCAAATTAGATGACTTTTTTTTTCGTGTAATTCTCATGCTTCTGATTTTAGTTGCCAAGTCTTCCAATTTTACCATGCATTCTTTGATATTAAATTTGAACTTTAAAGATTCAATATAATTCACACTTTTTCTCATTTTGTTTTTTTTTCTATTTTTTGTCAATGAAGATATATTCGTGAAAAATTATTATTTTCCCAAATAAAAATGAAATATATTTTTATGCTTAAATTTTCGAGGGTAAATAAATTAATTGATGATTGTTTTTAAAATTTTTGTCTTATTGAATTTCATATATTAGTTGCAAATATTCCTAACATCAGCTTTTAATCATTTGGAATGGTAGACTTGAGGCAAAAAGTGTTGGTGTAAATTTTTTTATTTGACGAGAAAAAAATAATTCAAAACGCTCTATAAATATTTATTAAATTATTAATTGCTTGAAACTCAAATATAAATAAAATTGAATTTTTTTAATTTGAAATGAAAAAAAAATGTTAAAGTTTGAATTTCTCTTGAACCTTTGGCTATTTTCTTTGATTTTCGGTCAGGAAATCAAAAAACCAGTTAAGCCTATCAAGAACTTTTTGAACGAAGACTGGAAAATGTTCAAAAATAGTGTTCAAATTTCAACTCAAGATCAACTCAAGGATTTAGAGTGGCGTCGTCGTTTTGAAGAATCCTATGATTTGATCAATAAACACAATTTAGAGTATGAACTTAACCCAAGAAAAGTCAAATACAAACTTAAGATGACCAAATTTGCTTTTATGGTTAATTTTATTTTTGTTTTAAATTATTTTTTAGCAATTTTTTAAAGAGTGATGAGGAATTTGTAGCCAAAAAAACTGGTCTGAAGATGAGTCGCAAGTCTAATAGGCGAAAGAAAGGTCGAAAACCAAAGAGGCAAATTTTGGATCCAGATAGACCCAAAAATTATGATTCTAGGAAAAAATATCCGATAGCTGTTCGAGATCAGGGCGACTGTGGTGGGTGTTACGCCTTCTCAGCAGTTTCATCTATTGAATATCAACTTGCCAAACAGAACAAGTTAACTTATTTGTCAGAGCAAAATTTTATTGACTGCTCGACACCGTATGGAAATCTTGGTTGTGCAGGAGGAACCATGGACATGGCCTATGAGTACATGATATCGAATAATGGCTTAAATTCTTTACTTTTTTATCCATACACTGCCAAGGAGGATATTTGTAAATTTAGGGATAATTTTGTTGGAGCCAAGATTATGGGCTATGACTACATTGATAATGAGGAACAATTGGAAAGTGCAATTTACAAGTACGGCGCGGTTAGTTGTGGAATCGATGCTACTCAAGAAACGTTTAGATTTTACTCTGAAGGAATTTATGATGATCCTAAGTGCAGCAATGTCTTCATTAATCATGCAATCAATGTTGTCGGATACACAGAAGATAGTTTTATATGCAGAAATAGCTGGGTTAATACTTATTTTTATAAAAAAATTAGATTTTATTTTGTTTAAATATTTAAAAAATAGGGATCCACTTGGGGAATGAATGGATATTTTGAATTACCAAAAGGCAACAATTCATGTGGAGTAAATTTTTATTTTTAATTTAAATAATTTAGTTGATTTTTTGTTAAATAATTTATTTAAGCTCTTGAATTTTTGTGTTTATCCAATTATTTAAATTATTCTGATGCTAGAATTTAACATTTTATAAAGGAAAAGTTTGTTCAATTTTAAATAAAATAGATCATTTTTCAAGCCCATTATTTATTAAAAATTACCAAATAAAATGAATTAATAAAAAAAAAAATTCAATTCATTCGTAGAGAAATTCATTTGAAATTTTGTGTGAATCTAGTTTAATGTAACTTGACAACTTTGCCCAAAAAATTGCTAGTAGCTGATTGAATAAGGCCTGGGAACCAGTGAGTTCCGTTTAATTGTTTCTCAATTTGAATTGTGGTTGAAACAGATGAAGGCAATGAGTGAATCATTGTGTTGGTTAAAGTGTACCACCATCTGACTGGAGACATGACGGCATGGGCCAAATCATGACTCTCAATTACAGCGTAACTAGAAGTCAAAATTCCGTTTACTAAAAGGTTACCGGACATAGTCAAAGGAGCAGCATAACCATTTACTGGTTCAACCAAAATCGACTCAATCTTCTCCTCGATTTTCTTCCCTTTCTCAAAGTCGTATGCAACAATGACATCGTCTTGCTGTAAATTTTTGGCAAATTTGTATTTGCCACCTTCAATTGCCATCAAGTGAGTTCCAGACACTTTAATGTTCTTGCTCGAATAGGTTTTAATATTAAAAAATAAAACTAGAAAAAATTTAAAATTTAAGAGATCAATAATAAAAAAAATATTTTTTTACAGTCTTCTTCGTTGATATCCATCATCATCACAACATCGGTTTCAGTCAATCGACCATTGGAATCCAAAGTTTTAATTTTATCACCAATTTCAAGATCTTTTACTTTTTTGACAGAACCATCAGCCATCATAGCATCAGCTTCAGCATCGATACAAGTTCTTTGAACATTGGCTATTAGAAAATTTTACATTAATTTTACTAAATCTTTATTTGAAAATTTCTCACGGTTAAATGGACATTCTTTAGACGCAGTGACTCCATTGCAGCAATATTGGGCTATGTTTTGTAATTCAGTTAAGGTACCCTCTCCAAACTATTCAAAAAATAAAAATTATATAAAATCATTATTTTTTTTGTTTGCAAAAAATTACATAAAATCCAAGGCATCCTCTGGTGTAGGTTTTAATACATTCCATATATCTGCTCGCTAATGCACAAAATGAATCAGCATCATCTGAACCTTTGGCAACCGCAACTATAGCTGACACGTCCACCTGAATACACCTGGCCAAATTTGTCGGGTCATCTTCAACCGGACAATTTGAAAATGCTGATTTGATTAAGCAAATTTGGAACAATATAACTAAGATGTTTCTCATTGTTTAAATGTACTTGTTTTTCAAAAAATAATTGATAATTTGAGACGACATTAGTTGGTTTTTATAGCCAAAGTTTGATGATCAAAAGGAGCATTGTTTTTATTTGACAAATAATTTGAAGGATACAATTTTATTTTTAATTTAAATGCAAATTAAAAAAATTTTTAAATTTGAATTTTAATTAAAAAAATGATGTAATTTAAAAAAATTTAATGTTCTCCAACTACACTTTGATTTCTATTTGATAAGCTTCTTTTGTATTCTACCAAAGAAGCTGAAATTTTTCGTCTAACATCTGGTTGTTTTACTTCAACTGGTCGTTTTCCTCGACAACCAAGAACATGACACAAACCAGTAATGATAGCCATCACGTGAAAAAAGCCTAAAATATTTTTTTAAATATTGCTTTTGAATAATAAAATAAACAAAAACTACCTGACAAAATTAGCAGACAAAATACCCACACCGGAAAAAATCCATCACTGGGATATTTATCCGGATCCGCTCTGCCATTGTAGTCTCTTTTCAATGAAATTATTTCTTCTTTGCTCATTGGAGGCTTTACAGGACTATTTTGGTCGTAGTCCCATGAATAGTCTTCATCGTTTTCAAATTGTAACGCTAAATTAAATAAAAATCTTAAGTCCTTTAAATATAAACACTTTTTCAGTATAAAAAATATTTTTCAAATAGTGTGTTAGGTTGTTTTTTAGGTTTCTCACTAAAAATTAAAAAAATATTTTTTTAAAGCCATTGTTAAATTTTTAAAAAGACCTGAGTTAAAAATTATTCTAAGCAAATAACTTTGAGATTAGTTTAATTTTGAGAACATGTCCCTTGACTTTTGAATAATTCTTATGACTATTTACCTTATTATAAGGTTTTGACAAAAAAAAAATTCAAAAAATTAATTTTTTTGTAATTCTTACACTTAAAAAAAATTTAAAAAAGCCAAATTACTTACCGAAGAAACTTGGGATCAAGTGTATTAATAAAACTGAAAAAAGGACTAAGCTAAAATTGAGTCGAATCATTTTTAAAAAAAGTCTGTCTTAAAAATTAGTTTATTTTATTTTAGTTTAAAAAGAATGAGCTAAACGCCAATAGGTAATAAAATAAATTTATAATTATCAAGAAATACAAGTCTCATTTAGAAGAGAAATTTCTTAATTTACCAAAGCGTGACTACAAGTATCTAGTTATTTTTCATAAAATTTAAACTCTTTCATCCATATCAATCTGAAATTTTATTTTTTGATTGATAATAATTTCTTATCGAAGTGAGACCTTTGGAGCAGACATCTTGAGGCGGATCGACCAACTGATTGCCATCAATATTTGCAGACAGTGTAAATTCATCCCAATCAAGATTAGTCAATTCTATAATTTGTAGAGGTAAGCTGGTCAATCTGTTATTTCCAAGCCACAATGTTTCTAGATTTTTTAAATCACCTATTGTTTTGGGCACACTTTTAATTCGATTTTCTAGCAAAAGTAAACTTTGTAAATTTTTCAAATTTCCAATAGAATATGGCAAATTTTCTAGTCTATTCGAAGAGAGGTCTAAATATTGAAGACTCATAGCTTGACACACTGATTCAGGAAATTGTTTAAAATTATTATTTGCCAAATGAAGGGACTTGAGTTTGGTAAGATTGGAGATTGATTTAGGCATGCTATGCAATTGATTACTAGATATGGTCAAAATTTCCAAATTGACCAAATTTTCACCCAGCATCTCAGGAATGATTTTTATCAAGTTACAGTCCAGATGAAGACGTTTTAAGTGTTTAAAGGTGAACAAATCGTTCGGTAGGAAAAGAATGGGCAAATTTAATCCAGATTGACGTTCGGCAGTCAAATCCAACACATCGAATTTAATTGACTTGTCTTTAAAATTTACTGGCATGCTTTCTTCATCTTCCAGGACCGTGCTTCTAGTCAGTTTGTTCAATTGTCTTAAATCGTTGGACAAATTCACTGGCATGATGCATTTACCGCAGAGCTTTAGCTTTTTATCTCCGTAAATTCTATCCGATTTCAAGTGGTAGTGATACTTGGAAAGCTTTTGGTGTGAATGGGCCAATTCTGCCATTTTATCAAAATTAGATGTTGAATTCAAAATTACTGATTGTGAGTGTAAATTTTTGTTTTGCATTCTGCTATCGACTTTTTTTTGTTGGTAAATATTTGCTGAGCCTAAGGAGAAAGAAAATTAAAAAAAGAAGCCAAAACACGAGATCAATAAAATAAGGAATCGCGTAATTGTTTTGACATTAATGTTTGTTAAGAAAACTTTAGAAAAAAACATCAGAACTTAAAATATTTATTGACATGATGTTGATTTAAATTTTTTTTTTTCTAAAAAATAGCTCTAAGGCAACCGTAATTATTTACCTTAAAAAAATTAAATTAAACAAACACTTGTACTCAATCCATGTCTAAATTAGACGACTCTGGCAATTTGAAGGACAGTATTCCGCTCATGATCAAAAGTCCACTGATCGTCAGTAATGGTACATAGCAGCTGGTATCGACTAAAACCCCGAACAAAATATTTCCCAAAATTGCACCTAATCGTCCTGCTACATATTGGACGCCCAGCGCTGACGACCTTAGCTTTGTCGGATATAATTCTGTAGCTGTACAACCAAATGAATTGAATGTGACAACATTTATGCCTCCGAAAATTGTCGCTAGTAGGACACCTTGGCTTTCTTTGGTAATGAACGGGATTCCGAATACTGATAGACCCGACAGGATAAGACTCATTGCTTAAAAAATAAAAATTATTTTATTAAATATTTAATTAATTAAAATTTATATTTAAATTTATGGTTCATACATGTGACAATATTACGTCCCATTTTGTCAATAAAAAAAATAGTGAACAAATTTCCAGGTAGATTGCTTAGCGCACTTATAAAACTTGACTCAAAAACTGAATTGTCTATTCGACAACTTTTATTAGTGTTATCTGTGCCATTTGTTGGAATAAAATTTTTCGAGCACGGAGATCCGCCTGTAAGGGCCATTCTTTTATACAACTCAGGCAGCCAAATCCACAAGCCGTAATAACCAAAGCATATGGCAAACATTATGCACAGAATTAATGAGGTTTTGAAAATATAAACTTTCGAAAATAGACATTTAGTTTTTTTGATTATCTTTTAAAGTATATAGATTAAATTGTATTAAATTTTAATTTTCTCATTAAAAAGAAAATTACGTCTTTTGAATTTTGAATTATTGATTTTGTGAATCGAGTGGTTCTGTTTGGTACAAAAAGTAATTCCCTGTCGTCATCGTTGTCACTCAAACTAGGTCTCTCTGACAACTTTAAATCATCTAGAATTTCATTTAAAATCTTTACAAAAAACAAAATTAATTTCGAAAAAATTAAAAACATAATTTTTAATATTACTCTTTTTTTTTCAGGATTTGAATTGCCATTATTGTAAATAAAAATATTTTTGAGAATTTTTCTAGCTTCACTCGATTTACCGTTCTAAGTTTTCAAATTGTAATAAAAAAAATTCAAAATAAACATGGAAATTACATATAGACAAAACTTGGGACTTTCTGGCAACATTAATAAAAGTACACAAGTGATGGCGCTTGGCAAGGCTGATGCAATCATAAACATTTTCCAGTTATTGATGATTATGTAGCCCGAAAATAAGCTGATGTTAATTTGGAAATTATTTAGCAATATGTATGCGAATACTTATTGGCAAAATTTTTAAAGCTTTATATTAAAATTTTAATTAAAATTACGAATGACTAGTAAATTTCCAAAAAACCAACTTGATGCCAAGCAGCATATCATTCTACCGCGAATGTCTTTTGGGATAAATTCCGAAAAATATGACCACACAATAGGAACGCTTCCGCCAACTCTATTTTTTAGATTTTTTTAGAGCTAATTTTTTTTCAAACTTTTAAAGTACCCAATTCCACTTAAAAATCTGCACAAAAGTAAAATTTCGAATGTTTGGCTTAGGCCGGCCAGGACTCCAAATAGAGCATTGAAAAAAAGAGCCGAGATCAAGATATATTTTCGGCCTAATAGAAAAATTCAAAAAAATTCAAAAAAATTAAAAAAAAATTCAATTCTTTTTGTACCTAAAACATCACCCAGAGTTCCCCAGACATATCCTCCAATCATCATTCCTGTCAAATAGAAATTTTGTCCAGAATTGTCAACTTTAATGTTTTAAGTTACCTAAAAAAGTTATTGAGCTTAGATAGCCTTTGTCAGTCGAAGACATATTCAGATCACATTCGGCTGATGGCAGAACAAAAGAAACACAAAGTATTTCAATTGCATCACTGGAATTTGCTAGACCACATATAAACAAAAGGAGTAAATGAAATTTTCCGAATCCGATAGCTGACAAAGCTTTTTCATAATTTGTGTTGATATTTGAAGATCTGTTAGTTGAATTTTCCTCTTCATTATTTTCTTCTTTAATCATTTTTTAAGTTTCTACTATAATTATCTTTTATTTAAAGGGATACCTCTTATCAGCGACTCTTGTTCTGTACGAAAATCTTCCATCATCATCTAAATAAAATATTAAATAATTTTGATTTTATTTTCACTTTTAAATGCTAAATTATGAATTAATATTTAATTTTATGATCATATATATGAGCTTATAGTTACTTGAATTGAAATTTCTGAATAAGTACAGAAAAAGGAAGTCGGATTAAACCAGCGAAAATTCAATCTTTAATAATCTAATTAATGACAAAGCATATGTTATTTAATATTTATATTCATATGAAAAGATAAATAAACAAGTTGATAAAAATGAAAAGATAAATTCATGTTTAATTTTAAAATTAAAATAAAGACATATAAAAATTAAAATATTTTTCTAATCTGATGCTGACTAGAAATTCGGGATATTAAGATTAATTGTTTACAAGCAATCTAATTTCAAATTTTTAGTTGATACAAAAAAATTTTAGTATTTTTATAAATTTTTTAAATTAAAGCAAAATTTAGATTTTTTTTTCTTGAGATTTAAAAAGTTTTAATTTTCTATAAATAAATTTTTATTTTTAATTTTTAATTGTCGTTCAAAAAAAATATCTTGCATAAATTCTTTCTGCTCGATAAAAACGGACTTGGTTCTTGGAAATTTGAATGAGTATCTTGTTACTTCTATAGGAAAGTCAAATTATTACATTCAGTATTGATATGATACGATTTTTTTTACTAAGAATTAACAAAATCATAAATTTATTTTTATAAAATTTTTAACAATTTTGTGTTATTTTGATATAAATTTCAAAATTATTTTCTTAATGATCATTACTTTATTTTTTTTTTGAATAAATGAATCCCTGTTTAGTTTTTGATCTTGATCTTTTTAATTGGATCGAAATATATTATAAGATAATTTTAAAAAGTATACAATAAAATTATAGTTAGATTTCAATTCATTTATTTTAAAAATTAATTATACGTTTCAGTAAGCCTTTTGTTTTCATATCACCAAACTAAAAATTGTTGAATAATTCATTATAAAACAAAAAAAAGGAAATTTTTTCAAAATGACAAGTCAAATTTTGAAATTTAATGATGCTTGGAAAAATTATAATTGATGTAAGCTTGGTAAGAACTGATCGCTAATCAATTATCAAACTTTTAAAATAAGATTTAATTCAATTTTGTTGTGATCAAAATTTCCACTTATATTTTTATTAAATTTTTATTTTAGACATTTGGAAAAAGCATATTCTGTAGAATTTTTTGTTTATTAAATAAAAGAACAGACAAAACTACAAAACATGGTCTTCTAAATTAGTGAAATTTTTAGATCTATTTAACTTTTTTTGTTTCTTGTTTTGGCGAATCTTGTGAAGTTACGCTTTGAGATGCTTCAGATGAGTTTGTGGAATTCAATGAGGCATTTGCTGAACTTTGATTGTTTTCATCTTCATGATCTCTATACAAAAACATACTCTTTAAATCGCCTTGTATCAAAGCTACAGTCAATGGGGTGATCAGACACAAGGGAACAATGTACAACAATGCTGGTTGGGCATGCTTGAATACATGCATTACAAAAATGGTACAGAACAAAGCCAAAATGTAAGCAATGAACGACGAGTAGAAATAAGTTCTTCTTTTACGATTAAGGCTCATGTCGTATCTGAGCAAAAGAGCGATGAAAATGCCCGGAATTACTATATCACCGAGACCTAGTAAAGCATACTTTTCAGCGCTAAATCCACGCTCAATCAAATCCTGTGGGAATATCACTTAAAAACTTTTTTAGATAAATTTAATAAAAAAATATTTTTTTACACTTAATTGGAGCATCAAACGACTTGGCAACTGATACCATTACATTGGTTCCGAATACCCAAAAAACATCATAAAAAAATAAACCACCTAATAAAATAAATCCATTCAACACTTTATTCAATTGTAAAAATTCAATTCCATTAACAGCAAACGCAAGTCCAAATATGTTGTTAGCTATCCAATGCTTTTTAAAAAAACACAATAATTTTTTTTCTAAAAAATAGAAAAAACTTACTTTTTTCAAAAAGTACCAAACGCCTATAGCTAGTGAAATCAAAAAACAAACTATCAATTGCCGATCGAAAATTTGTTTCACAAACAAAATTTCTTTGCTTTCATTTTTAGAATTTTTGCTATTTAATGTGAAATGTAAATCATAAGTTTCATTTTCTATTAAACTAGTGGGCCAAAACATGCCTAATGTAGAGCTGAACATTCTGGTCAAAGCAATTACCCCTAGCAAAAAGAAATAAAATGCCAAGAGTAAATTAATATGCTCTTTGGAGAATATCTTAAAATTAAAATTTTTAAAATTAGTTTTAAAAAAATTAGTGCTTTTACTTGAAAGACAAGATAAATTCCGAAAAGAGTTACGCTGGCTATGACAGGAAAAAGAGCTGCTTCTCTGGTTGACATTGTCTCAATTTCTTCACCAGATTCTTTTTGATTTGATTGATGCTTTACTGACTTAAAGCTGCCAACTATTATTGGAATAAGTGCCATCACGACCAAGCTTGAGTAAGCTAAAAAAAGGCCTTCAGGTGTGGCTTTAAATTTTTCGGTTTCATTTGTTCCGTTTGTTAAATTAGAACTAATGGTATCCGTATTGGCAAATATATTGGCCACAGTTTCACTGGCCTTCTTCATAATGCTCTCCATCAAACTTGGATTCGAATCGCTCATGTTTGAAAGAATTGATAATCTAACAATACAATAAATGGTTAATATTCTAATTTACACGTATATTTATATATATAATTCAAAATAATGTCTATGTGTAATTTTTATTTTCACTTCTTTATTTTTTTGTTCATCAAAATTTGATTTCGTTGCCAATTTTTGGAGGGTGCTCAATTAATGAATGTATAGAAAAAAAATTATTTATTTTTATTCAAATAGAATTCAATGCAAGTTAAAATGGCTTATAAGAATAATTATTTTTACATTATTTTTGCTATATATTTAAAGTTGATTTGTCAAGATTCAATTCGCCTTTTTTTATTTTAAAACAAAAAAGCAAAATTTTTTTTATTTAAATTAAAGTATATTTTTAAAGATCGATGATATATTTTTTGGTGAAATTTTTCCAATCTCTAAATTTACAATGAGCGATTTGAATAATTTTTATAGAAAATATTCCTGAAAAATCTAAATGACCCAATTAAATAAAATAGATAAAGTAAAAACAAGCAAAATTAAATTTATATTTTTGATTGAAATTAAAATTTTGTCTAAAATTTCGACTTTTCTCCCACCATATTTTAAATCAAACAGTGTTTTCCAAAGGACTAAGAACTTTAAAACCGTGTAAAAAACTAAAAGTGCATGAGCTAATTGTAGTCCAAATACTAATTTAGATAAAAAAGCACTCATAATTACGGTACAACTTTTTATTTAAAAAGCTTACATTTTTACTGACTAAAATATCAAATCAAAAATTAAATAAAAATGATGGAACTAGGTTTTGGTGAATTGTGCTCTAAAGCTTCCAATGATACAATTGAAATTATCAAATGTCAAAAAAAAGACTCTGATGTTCGATACTATTTTGATGAGAAAAACAACTTGATAGAATCAGACTCAGAGATTGATCTTTTCGACGACAGAAATCAAAATTCCGATTTGGTAATAGTGAAATTAAACCTTAACACTAGTACAGCATGCTGTCGCTTATGCAACCAACTTCATCCAGTTAACAGCGAAAATGTTCCAATTGACCGGCGACTTTCTCTTCTGGACAGCATAAACAACAAAACAAATTCAAAACTCAATTCTTTGACAACGATCAACAAAACAGCTTCATTTAATCTTGGTCATGTTTACCAACAATTAGATCCGATCAAAAATTTAATTGATAATATGAAAAATTTTCAATCAACAAGCCAAAATTTTGAGAGTGAAATAAAAAAAAGCAACGATCTAGTTCGAAAACGAATCAACAATTTTTTTCAGAACAATTTATTGAAAGACTTAAATGAAAATTATTCAAAATTGGTCAAAGAATTGGAAGAGTTTGAAAAGAGTTGCGTTACCAATGTGGACAAAACGAGCCAATTTTGGAAGGAATTGGAAAATTTAATCAATGCCAATAAACTGGACTCAGAAACAATTCAGTTTTATTTAAATGATGAACTAGCAGAGCCCAACGAGTCGACTAATAATTTGATCGAAGATTTTTCCAAATTATTAGACACTAAGCTCAAAGAGTTCAATTCTTATATTATGATGGAAAAGAAAGTTACTTTTAAGCTCAATCCTGATTACAAAATAGACCAATTTTCTCTTGGACTGCTCAATTGTACTCAAATACAAACAGTTTTTAAGCATCAAGACAACAATTTGGAATCTAATAACCAGAATTTATTCCATTTAAATGAAATAATCGAGGACAAAAAAACAAAGCTGCATTACATATCTGAACTAGATTTGACAAAAGAAATTGATTTAGATGAAAACAATTTTAAGTATTTTAGTGTATACACTTTGGATTTGGTAGATTGTCTAATTCTGTGTGCACGATACGGAAATTCCAGTTCAAACGATTTAAACACTGATTTTTATCTAGTAAATTCAGACGGTTTCATCACAAAATCTTTGAGCATTAACAAGTCCACTGTTCGCTGTATAAGTACCAATTCTTGCCATCTTTTATTTACCATGGAAAAAAATCAAAACGACCTTAATAAAACTTTTGAGTTGAATTTGTACAATTCGGACTTGAATTTGGTAAAAAGTTTAAAAGTAACGGATACCAATCATTTGATTGAAGCCAATTCTTCTCAAATATTTCCCATTTCAGCTTGTTTAAATGAAGAAAAAATATTCATTTTCAAAAACACAATTCCATTTGTAAATGTTTATGACATGAATTTGAATCTTTTAACCATATTTGGTCAGGACATAAATTCAAGTTATAAGTATTTTATAAAGCGGACTCATAATTTTATGTGCATCAAATCATCTTTTCTTTACACATCTCAAGTGACTGTCAATGGAACAACTGTGACCGTATTAGACTTGAACACAGGACTTCATTTGCAAGAAGTCGAAATTGAAAATTATTTTACAAATTTTTATGTTTTATCTCAAAACAAAATTCAAAACGAAATTTTGTTTATTTGTTACAGTTCAAAAAAAATGGTTGTTTATGATCTTAAAAGTAGAAAGATTGTTTTTTCGGCGATGGTTTGTGATGAAACCAGTTTAAATGGTTGCATAACTTCGTATAGTTTGACTAAATTTGGTTTTTTGGCCACTATTTTGTCCAATACACCAAAAATTGCTGTCTTTTAATTTTTTTTCTTTTCTAATAAATATTTTTTAAATATCTTCATAATTTTTTTCTTAATTAAAGAGTGTTTTTATAAAAAATTATTTTAAATTTACTTAAGTATTTTTAGACAAAAAAGCATTTTTATTATACGAGAGTTTTTTTAGAATGCAAAAAGAAATTTTAGAAAAATGATGATTTTTGGTGATAAAAAAATTTTAAATTTATTTTAATTATTTTATCTTGAGTCAATTAATTAAAAATGATTCAAATAAATTGGGATTAATTAAGGTGAGTTAAGGCTAAAGTGTTCTGAAGATTTTACGGCAAATTTTTTTTCATGGCACTAATGACTAGATAATTATAGATAATTCAAATTTTTTGAATTATCCTTAAGGATTTAATTGATAAGTCAAATTTTAAAAGAAGAATGTAAATAGGGATTTATATTGATTATGGTAAAATTTTTATCCAATTTTTCATTATCAAATTCAAATATCAAATTTCATTACTTCATTACTTTTTATTTTGTAAATAAAAACAAATTTAAAAAAAGCTTTTATTGTTCGATGTATCTACATTGCCAGAAATAAACTTGTCACATCATATCATCTTATATCAAATAATATCAGCTGATATATTTGATATCAGACAAGTAAATTTCCGGTACTGTAGATACATCGAACAATAAAAGCCTCTTTTAAATTTGTTTTTATTTACTATGAGACTGATTCAAATAAATATTAATCAAAAAAAACTTCATTAGATCATTATTTATTATTATTATTCTTATTTGAATCAATGACGACCTCGTTTCACTGGCTGACACGACAATTTTATCAAAGCATAGCTAGAAATTGTTTTAAATCAAAGTGTCGAAATGATGGAAATTTTGAATATTTTCATAATCTCTTAATCCAAATCAACAAAAGAGCGAAATTTATTTTTAAATTAAAAAATTGCCTTTTTTCGATAATACAAATTCACTTTATTTTATCAAAAATTATTCCTTTTTTCAATTGTTTAATATCAATTGTGTTATTACATCTCTTTTGGATTTTATTAATTTTATTTATTAATCTAATTAATTTATCGGATAAAAAAAGTTTAATTTAAAAAACTATTTTGAAAAGGAAAAAAATTAATGATTGCAAAAGCATATTTTTTTAAAATAAGAAGTGCACAAGGGGTACAAATATTACAGAAAAATATTATGTAAATTTTTTGTTTTCTTCAAATAAACATTAAAATTCACAATAAATTTTTATTAATTAAAGCTAATAATCATATTTTTTTTAAAGATGTTCAAACTTCTGAGGATCAAAATGAACTCCCATTTATCTTTCAAGACTTTTCTGAAACAAATAGTTTTAGAATCGGGTGATGTAGAAAATAAAATAAAAAGAGAGAAAAAAATAAAATGTTAAAACATAAATTATATATAAAATAACTTAAATAGCTAAGAAATGAAACTAAATTTTGACTGAATCTATTTAAAAAATGGTTTAAAGAAATAATTAAAACCTTACAGTTTGAAAAATCCTTAAGTTTTTTAGAAAAATTAATTTCAATTTTAGTATTTCAAATAATAATGATAAAAAATGTGTTACAATACCTTAAATTATACGTGAAAAAGTCAATTCGTCTATTTGCGCAAAGGATATGAATTTTGCTGTTTATCCTTAATTTTAAATTGATTATATGTTTTTTTAAACTAAAAGTATTTTATTAAATTTAAAATATTTAAAAAAATTGGATTTTGAAAATATGATTTTTATATTTTTATAAAATTGGTCATACGTTTTTTTTCTCATCAATTAAATCAATATTTTTCTATATTTTTTATTTTCTTTAAATATGTTTCGTTCTACCCGACTCATTGGAATCGTACATTAAAACCGTAAAAAACTTCAGATTTTCATAAACATCATAGAATAAATTTTTCAAAAATTGTTATTTGTTTATTTAAATAGTCATCATAAAGCTAAATTAATAATAATTTATTAAATGTTAATATTTTTTAGTATCAGAGCTCTTCGTGTACTGGACTTGAATTTGGCTCACAAACAGCCGGAGTTTCAAATTTCATTTCATACTTTAAAAAATAAAAATTATTTAAAAAATATTAAAACCAAATTAATCACTAAATTAACCTCGCATCTATTTGGTTCAGCTACACTGGTAAGCTTCGATTCAATACCACAAGTAACTATTACATTAGTGCTTCGTTGCGGTCCATTCCAACACCCTAAACCATTGTCAAATCTCATTTGTAAGTATTTATTCTCTCCATCACCCCATGACTTCCAATTTCCAATGCTAGTCTCACCATGATTACTCTTTGATTTCTGAACAGTTCGATCAAAAGGACATAATTTGTAAACATACTCTCTATCCTCAAATTCAAAGCATTTATCAATCATCGAAGCAAATTCGCCCTTTGGTCCTAAATCAAGCTCTAGTTTTTTGTTTATATCCTCTATTTCTCTTTCTATATTTCTTGAATCGCGCTCACTATTTTCAAACAAGCGTCTCGCTTCATTTGATTCATCAATTAATTTTTGTGTCCCATCATCGTATTTGCTTTCTGTTTTTACAGGCTCGCTAATCTCAGCCTCTGGCACATTTTCTGCTTCAGGTTCTTGATCAGCATCGATTTCTGGCTCTTCTGTTGTTTCTAACTCTTGCTCGGCTTCAGGCTGCTGCTCTTCTACTTGCTCCTCCACTTTTACATGCGGAGATAGCTTATCGTAATAGCCGGAAATAAAAACTTCCAAGTTAACGCTCTCACTATTGTCCATTAATTGCTAATTTTTTTGTTTCAAAATTTAAAATTAACTTTTTTATTAATTTAAATTATTTTTTACAATTGACTCTTCAATGGTGAATTTTCCGTCATTGTCGAACAAAATGTCAAGTTCTTGTCGAGTGACCAATTCACTCGGAGTTAGGAAGGAATCTTTGTTCAAGTCTAAAAGATCAAAAAGTTCATTTGCTTTTTTGATCATTTGAGCGCGTTCTTCTTCTCTTGCTTTTTCTTCCAGAATTTTATCCGCCACACTCTTTGCTTCGTTAGCTTTTGATTCAGCCTCATTTTTTTTTGCTTTTAAAAAAATTATTTTTAAATGGCATGGAAAATTTGAAATTTTACCTTCTAATTCATTTTTTTCACTTTCAGTCTTGGATTTTTTGTCTTCCAACTCGGCAACTTTAGCTTCCAAAGTTTTTTTGAACTCTTCGCCCAACCTGATTAATTCTTGTCTTTTGGCAAAGCCTTGTTCCCTGAGCAATCTCATTTTTTCTTCCTCTTCCCTCATTTTGGCCGCCAACACGACACATTTGTTTTCGCACTGTACCTTGCCGGAATATTCATCCGATCCATCACAACAATCTGACATAAATTACTTTAGAATATTAAATTTAAGCTTTGGATATTTATTACCGCAAATTCCATCATTCACACGGCTTGATGGGATGTATTGGACTATGTAGTCCAAATTTTGGCAGGCAAATTGTCCATTCATGCAAGCCGCAGTTCCTGGCTCATCGCTTCCATCTCGACCTTCAAAACAAAAGAAAAATTTTCAATGATTTAAAGCAAATTTTTGATTGATTACAATCACAATAATCATCGTTGATTTGGCTGAATGGAATGGTCAAAGAACCGTCCAGACAAGTGAACGGTTTGTTCGGATCATAGAGCGAAGCTCCTTTTGGAAAAATTTAAAATTTTGTTTAAAATAATTTTTATTTTGTACTTTCTGGTGATATGCCTCTTACAATTTGGTCACAATTGGTAGCCAAGCTTAGTGACAACAAAATTAAAATATTTTGGAACATTCTTTTTTAAAAAAATTTGCTTATGTGTTAAGAATTATTTTTATTTAAAAAAAAGCAATGCAAAAAATAATTTTATATACATGTAACACTGTTTTGTCTTATAGAGTAATTAGGAGTAGTAGCAATAACTGCAGTTTAAGTGTTTCAGGAAAGTAGAAAAGTAGTTTTGGAAAAATCCCGAATAGGAAAAAAATTCTAAAAATATTGAAAAACAACTTTTAATTACAAATGAGAATTTTTTTAAAAAATGTTGACACAAATGCAAAAAAATTTAGGCATTCTGAATTTTGAAACAGAAATAACAGAACAAAAAAATCTAAGTACTTTTCCACAAAAAGCCATTAAAAGATTTAAAGATTATGTAAATTGTAACGAATTAAATTTATCAATTTGTTTCGACTTTTGAAAAATTCTAGAAAATATACGCATATTAAAATTTATGAAAAGTTATTTTGAAAAGTATTTACAGAAACTAAATCATATGAAGTTTTTTTCATTGAAACAGTGCAATATTTTTTTTGTTTTGTCCTAAAATTCACAATGCCATAAATTGTACATTATAAAAAATTTTTAAAAAATAATTTTTATTTTGATTCTCTTTCCTTTTTTTGAGATAAAGGCCGTTAGAAAATTTTGAAGCTACAATCATTTTTTTACCTTCTGTATTTTATAAAATCCCATTTTTTTTTCAATTTTTATTTCTGTAATTTTAAGAATATTTTCTTTTAAAAAAAGTGAAAAGCGGTGGGAGTACCTGGACCAACATCGGTCCAAAAAAATCAAATTGTGTTGCCAACTAAAACCTAGAACAAGAAAAATTAAAAAAAACTCCTGGAAGCTTCATAAATTCTCAGGCAGGTCCGTTTATATAGTAAGACGTTAAAATTTTTTAATTTACAAAAAAAACATAAACTTCGGGCTTAGGTAGAGTTAAGGCTAAAGTGAACTGAGAGAATTAAATTTAAATGTTCTTTTGATAAAAGTTTACAAAGTGATGTTTCCCTTTGTTTTTTACAAGAATTTAAGTAAAATAAAGTAAAATTACGTAAATTTCGTAAAGTAAAAAATCATAGTCGATTTGCTGACTTGTTTTTCATAAAAATTAAAAATCTGAAAAAATGTGTATTTGAGGCTTCAAACCCTCCAGGTGACGCTTCACTCCAATACTAAAATTTTCGTTAAAGACTTATTTTTTACCTAATTTAGAGAATATTAACATATCAATAAAACAGACGCTGCTAAAGATATCTTCAATCCCATTTTTTAAATAAAAAGCTCGTTGATTTTTTATTTTTAAAAACTTTAATTTGAATCATCTTAAATTTGTAAATAAATAAAAATTTTAGCCAATAAAATTCCTAAAATTTATATTTTACAGTCATTACTACTTAATTTTTTAATGTTTCATATTTTAATATTTTTTTACTGTCTAGAGTGCTCATACAATTTTTACTTGAAAATTCCACTTCAGATCCAATAATATCATCACATTTAAATTCAGTTCAAAATAAGTAACTTCCAGTGTTAGTTAGTTTTAAGCCTTATGAAGGTCATTTTTGTACATAACGGATAGTAGAGGTCCAAGAACAGAACCTTTTGAAACTCCATTATGAGCCTTTGGCTTCTCCGCTACAGAATCTCCAAAAAGTCGTACTTTTAATTAAAAAGTCTTCAAACCTAATTTTTGTTTATTATTTAATAGTATTAAAATATGTTTAATATTATTACTATCTATAATTTTGATTTACTTTATTGAAAAGATTTGATTGTATTGGTCATCTCAAAATGGTGAGTTGGAAACAAATATTTTATCTTTAATAAAAACAGTTATTTTAATTTCAGCATATTTATTTTTAATTTTTTTAATATTCTCTAGAAAAATATTGATTTTTAAAAAAATCGTTTGAATTGTAGGGGAAGAAAAATAAAAACAAGAATATTTTTTTTTCCTTTTAAGTGGGTGTCATTCTTTTAGCTCAAATTTTCCGTAAAATAACTGGGGCTGATCAAAATTTTTATTCAATTTTTATTTTTATTATACAGCACTAGTCCGTCCACCGACTTTTCTCGGCATCAAACTTGATCCGAAGCTATCGTTTAAGCCACATCTTGAACAACTAGGAAAAAAATTAATACCCAAAACAAACCTCATACGAAGAATAAAAAACTTCAAATGGTCAAACTCAACTAAATTGAATCTAACACTTTATAAGTCTCTTATTAGATCGGTATTCGATTACTGCTTCATCATTCTAAACGTCGGAACAGGAAAAATAAAGACCTCTCTCCAAAAAATCCAAAACAAGTTGTTAAAAATAATTAAACACTTCCCAATTAAAACTTCAACCAAATCGATACATAAAGTTCTAAAGCTGGAAACTATTGAGGAAAGGTCAAATAGCCTATTTATAAAATTCCTAACGAATAAATCCAAACAGGAATTGATAGCAAAAGAAATTCATGAATACATGTCAACACGGCAATCAAGCACAAACAAAAAATTCGAGACGCCATTGGACGCATTTAATAGACTAACAAACTGTACATAGAATTGTAAATGTTGAATGAACACATTTTTTCTTCCCATTTTATACTATTTATATTTCTCTTTTTTACTTTTTTTAAAATCTTTCTACTCTAGAAACTCGAACTTTTTATTTTTCCTTTTTTAATCAATGCTTTGTAACAATTGGGTTTAAACGAAGGCGCAAGCTATTCGGACGAACCTGGGGTCCGCCCCAAAGTATTTTTTTTAAAAAAAAAAAAACTAGTCCGTCCACATCTTGAATATGCTGTAAGCGTCTGGAGTCCTACAACTAAAGGTGATATACAGATAATCGAAAAGGTACAACGAAAAGCGACTAAACTTCTAAGTTGTCTAAAAAAATTTCCATATGAATCAAGGCTAAAGATTTTAAATTTGACAACCCTTGAAGAGAGGCGAAAAAGAGGTGATTTAATCCAAATGTACAAACTAGTCAAAGGTATGGAAAATATAAATTTAATAAATGGAATTAATTATGCAAAAACAACAACAGGACCAGCTGGTAATTTAAGAAGACATGACAAAAGACTAGTGAGAGAACTGACCAAGAAGGGTCCTCCACGCTTCAATTTTTTAACTAATAGGGTGGTGGATAAATGGAATGGTTTGTCAACAAGAGCTGTAAATGCTGTTTCACTCAATAGTTTCAATGGCAATAATCGACAGAGAAGTTTTTGGTATGGATAAAAGCAAAGACTGATAAGGTTCTTAATGGGCCAGGCGCCATATTGGCGTTGGTATAGCGATAATTTTCGCTGTACAGCAGTTCACACTACTACTACTACTACTACTACTACTACTACTAAGTAAATTAGTGAATAGCAATGAACAATTCTTCATTGAGTTAAATGAAGAAAAAATTAATTAAAGTTTATTAACTAAAACATTATCACTGATTTAATTTTATGATTTTATGATAAAATCATAAAATTAAATCATCTAAAAGTAAGATTTGTGATATTTTCAAGAATATTTGGACGAGGTGATGTGGCGTCACAACGAGTGTTTAGTGGTACATGAATCAAATATTTGAAGAAAAAAAGTCTCCGTTTGTGAGAAAACTTATTGACAATAGTATTAAATCAACTCATATTCAACCTATCTAAAAATATAACAAAAAAATATATTCTTAGAATTAAATGAATATATTACTACTAGATGAAGCAGAGCTTTAGATATGCGAGTAACGGAACGTTATTTAATAGTTGTGGATGTGGTCAGAGCAAACAGGTGCATTTGGCGAGAGGTATTTTGCGGTCAGTTTGATGATCCTCAAGATTTGAATAATAAGTAAAAACCAGATTGATTACGAAAAATTACGAAAATTTCGAATAATTACCTAAAATTACCAAAATCCCAAGTATCAAATCAGCACTGTATTTTGCAGAATTTTTTAAGATCAAAATATTTTATCCGTAAAGATTAGTTGTGCAAATGATAAATTTTATTTTTTTTTGTTTATTGTATCCAGCCATAGGCTTATGCTCAAACTCCTGTTTTTTACTAAAACACGGACCCGGGTCGGAATGGTTAAGAGAATTACCTAAGCATTATTGCAAAAAAAGAAAAAGTCATCTAGCTCTTATTTTTAAAAGCTGAAAAACTAAAAAAATATTTTTTTTGTTTAGGACACACTGTTTTTTAGATAATTAAAATCTCCACATTCAAACATAAAAAATATAAATTTGTTATCTCGTTCAAAATTTAATTTACTTTTAATTTCAAAAAAGCTAATTTTTTATCTAATTCAAAAAACGAGTCAGTAAATCGTAAAATACTTGACTGATAGGTGTATCTCCAAAATGTGTCTCTCCAAATAAAAAACGATATTCAAAGACTGGTTCTGATCGAAGTCGTCCTGGTAGACCTTGAGAGCTAACTTTTTCCGATGAAAGCTACATTTTTAGAGAGATTAGGAAAAGCCCTACATCCAGCTATCAAAAACTCGCCACTGATCTTAATTCTTAGACTCAACGGGTTAGGATAAGTAAGTATGTTGTATTGAGATTTTTCCAAAAAAAAAGGTTTAGAGTCTCAGACAGCGGTAAGAAAATCGCTTTTTAACATTTACAAAAAAGATATAAGTGGTATAAAAAGAGGCTTAATTGGACAGTAAATGATTGGTGCAGAGTTATCTTCAATGACGAGTCCAATTGATGATGTCTTTAATCGTAACTCAAATATAATAAGAATGTTCAAAAATGAGAAGTTTCATCCGAAGTTCTGTATACCAAAGTTAAAAAACGGTTGAGGTTCAACTGGTATCTGGAGATTAATTTCTTACAAAGGCACTGGTATATGCAACATTTAGACAGGACGAATTAATCAGTTTGTCTACATCAACACCTTGGAAAACAATCTTTTACGATCTGTTGAACTCCTATTTGAGCGAGAAGTTCCTTGGATTTTTCAGCAAGATGGTGCTTCGGCACATACTGGTTAATAAGCGACTGGTTCAAAGAACAGAACATTGAGGTCCTGTCATGGTGCGCCCGTTCACCAGATCTCAACCCAATTGAGAACTTATGGTCATACATGGATGCCAATTTATGGTAGACACTTAAGTAACCTCTACTGAGCATTTAAAAGAGGTTTTATTCCAAGAGTGGTTAAAGATTCCGATTGAGTATGCCAAAAAGAGTTTTGGCTTGTTATAACGCCAAAGGCGGTCATTTCAAATATTAAACTGTAAAAATATCTAAACTTTTGAACTGTTTTTTTTCTTAAATTAATTTTTTCCTTTTTTTCTTTTTTTTTTATGATTTTTATTCACATAAATTCTTTTTTTAGTTTAATGCTTTTGGATTGATGACAAAAAAAATATATGCGTAAAGACAATTATTTGGTAAATAAAAAAAAATTTAAACTTTTGCAATATACTTTTTAACAAATGACATTTTTAAAGTCTCGTTCATTCGATATGGCGCCAGTGCACTGTTATTCCCAATTAATTTTATGATCAATTTTTTTTCTGGAAGATGTAAATAAAAAAATTTTTTTTATTACACTTTATATTATTTATTATTTTTTAAGATGTAACTTAAAATAATTTTTTCTCCATTTAACTGTGTGAAAATTTTCATAAAAAATATTTAATTATTTTTTTGAATAAAAAGTATGACCAGCAGGTCACATTATTGATCAGCCCCAAATTATCCTCATAAATATTTGTGAAAATAACTAATTTTCAGAAAATACTGATATATTAATGGTCTAACCGCTAAAAGTTGACTTATTTATTTTTAAAGAATATTTTTTGTAACCAACAGATCTTTTTTTTGTCAAAAATGCTAATAAAAAAATTCACAGTCAAATATCATATCGTAAATAATCGATTTAGATGTTTTTTTATAATTAAGATTTTTTATAAACTTAATATATGCTTAAAATATTAAAGTCAAATTTATTCCTATTAAATAAGCTGTCTGCGAAATTTAATTTAATTTGCATTTTAATCAAAGAAATTGTGATGAAACAAAGCAAGTTCTTTAACTTAAAAATTTACAGTTGTAAATTATTAGAATTAAAGTTTCGGCTTTTTGATGAAGTAATTTTATCAAGTCAATTAACTTATTTTTTTGAAAGTGTAAACACAAGTGATTTCTAAATGATTTTAAAAATAAAAATAAAAAAACTCATTGAATATTATTAATTTATAAGCTGATAAATCCAGTTGTTTAAATATTCTAAATATTCATTAAAATAAATGTCCATAATTTATAATCATTTTAGAGGTCAGAATTTTTAGAGACCATAGATTATTTCTCTGAAAAATAGACATTAAAAGGTTGATTTTTTAAAAATAATTTAAGCTATTCAAAATGAAAGTTTTTTTTGATATTAAAAGCCAACTTTTGTTATCCATTTTAATTAAAGCTCGGTTTTTCAAATGTCCATGAATACTTTCATGTTAATTATCATAAATTAAGTTCAATTTTTGCTTAGAAGAAACATTTAAATTTTGCTCAATAAAAAAATTTTTTTTTAATTTAGCTTAATTGTTTAAAAATAAAACTAATAAAAATGGAAGAAGAAAACTTAACATTGGATATAGAATCAGTCAGTTCGCTAAGCGATGAAGATCTGTTCAAGCATTTGAAAAAGAATGGTCTAAAATGTGGTCCAATTACAGCCACCACTAGGTATTTGTACGAAAAACGCCTCAAACAATTTCTAGATCCATCTTTGATTGAAAAAGAAAAACAAGCCGAACAAAATGAGCAATTAGCTGATCAGCAATCAGTACCTGAGCAAAAAAAAGAAGAACCTCCAATTCAAATTGAAGTGGAGACAATTTCCCAAAAAAGTGATCAAGAAACTTCACAAGACGTTCCAGTAGAAGCAAAACGTGATCAAACCCCTCAAGTAGAGTCCAAAGTCACCATAAGTCCAATAAAGACTCCTCAATTCAATGAAACAGATCTAAACAAATCAAAAGATTCGACTGGAAGTTCATCAGGTAAGCACTTTAATAGATAAAAATATTTTTTTAAAGTTAATATTGAAATGTCAACAGAGATTTACCTAAATACATCTGGTATCAGAGGCAGAGCTCCACTAAAGCGTCAAAATGATCTAACCAATTCTCAAAATTCAGAGGAACAAAGTAGTTTTTTTTTTTGTTTTAAGATTTTATTGATAATTTAATTTTATATTTTAGATGCCAATAATTCTCAAGGATCCATTCTAAAATATTTTGTTCTTGCTTTGATTTTAGCTTTCGGTATTTACACAGTTTTGATTTATCTAATGGACTCCGATGAAAATTCAATCGAGTTTTAAGCATAAAGTTGAAAAATCTCAAAAGTTCTCTATTTATAATGGCTTTTATTAATTTTTTTGTACTAATTGTTTCGAACATATATTTGGATAACAATGATTGAAAAAAGTGATAGAAAATTATTTTTATTTAGTTTGAAATTTAAAATAAATAATTTTTGAAACAAATTAAGTTTTATTTTTTAAAATAAATATTTGCTGAGCTAAAAATCGCCACATGTTTCGAGTCTTTTATTTTTAGGTTAAAAAATGTATTTTTTTTAATAGAGCTGTTGTTCTTGTAATTTTATTTTTAGATAAATTAAAAAAAAAATCAAAATAATAAACTTTTATAAAAATTGTACCTTTTTTTTCAATTTTAAATTTTTTTAGGCTGGCAACGAAAATTTTTGTCCCTTCAACACTAAAACAAAACAAATAAAACCATTAGACTTCGCATACGGTTAGTCTTTTACCCTTCAAGACTAGCAGGGTTTTTTTTATAAAAAACTAATCAGAATTGTTAAGCTAAATGCATGGAAATAGATTTTCAATATTTTTTTTATCTATTTCTATGCATAGTTATACTTGGTTTTTTAAAATTAAAATTTTTGTTACCTTTAGTTATGTATAAGTAGAAAAAGTCACAGTAAAGGACTGTTTGAACGATACCAGCCAAAATAGCAATTAGATCGTAGAACCCTTCGCTATAGTATCGATAAATCCAGTTGAGGATATAGAAACCACGATAAGCACCAAGTGCAAACAAGTAGTGGCTGGTGATTGATTCGGCCTCGCCAGTTTTGCTTACCATGAACAATTGAGGCAAAATTGCTACCGATTCCAAATAAATAGAAAATGTCCACAGGATCTAAATAAATTTTTGTCATTAACTTTTTTTTTAAATCTAATTAAAGGATTTCAAAATTTTAATTAATTTTTTAATAAAATTTTGAAAACTGTTTTGTTCTAATTACTTCCAAGACATCAAACTCGTGATTTATCAGTAAGGCTAAAACAGCAGATGGAATCAACAAAAATTCTACGCGAAACGTATCATGGTTTCTATCATAAGTTGCTTTGAATTTAAAAAACATCAAATAGATTGTGCCAAATGAAGAAGTCAGATAAAATATTTTCATTAAAGAGTTGTATAATGAAATGTAGTGAGTGAACAAGTCCAAATAACGAGTACAGAATACAAGAGCGAATAAAATTTGACTTCGACCAGATATGCCTTAAATTAAAAAAAATAAACTTGATTGTTAATTTTTTAATTTAATTTAATTTAATAAATTATTAATTAAAGTGTATTTTCAAACTTATAATGTCTGATTAGATCATTTTTAAAAAAATATATTTACCTGCACATGATCTTGTTTTCCAGATTTTAAGTAATAAAATAATTATAGCGAATAAATGTGACAAATCACCAATGAGTCGAAAAATGTTCATTTTCACGTTGGATTTATTCACTAAAATAGTCTACCTTTAAAAATTGTTCTCTAAATCAAAAATGATATTATTATGATGACGAATTAGTTAAAATTTGAAGAAAAAAAAACTCGAATTTTTTACTGTAATTTTAGAAAAAAATTTAAAATTCAAAAACTAATCATTTCATTATTGAATTATACACGTACAAAGTGATTTTGAAAGTAAAAATTGAAATTTTAGAAATATGTATAGCTTTGCATTATATACAACGTGGCGATTGCAGATCAAAAATTAACCAAAATTTTATTTTAAATTTTAATATTAGAAAATTATAATAAAAAATTTTGATATGCAAAAACTTGCCGAATCAAAAATAGTGGTATTAGGTTAAGCTCTTATGTTTGAGAAAATCAATTCAACGTCGATTATTTACTTTAGCCTGAATTTTTATTAACATTATACATACAGGCTAGTATAAACTTAAACTTTTTTATATTTAGAAACAGCTGAGATAAATATTTTAAGATTTTAATTTTAATAAAACAGAGCCGTATTGATTTAACAATTTTTTAAAAATTTATTTAAATGACTAAATTTTAAAACTAATTTAAACATTCCTAATAAGTCGAGCAATTAAAAACTTGGCAACAGGCTGAAAATCTTGTTTCCATAAATAATCCATATAATCATCGATGTTTTCAGCATTGTCTTCTTCCGGTGCAGATGATTTGAACTCACTTTTGTGGCATCTCAAGGCAAAATTTTCATCCAACAATTCTTTTAGAATTACAGTTAGTAATTTTGTTTCATTCTGGTCAAAAAAGTGGTTAATGGGTCTATTATTATCACTGTAATTCATGAACAATTTACAAATCATCGATGACATCTGCCAATCTGACGGACCAATTTCGTTCAGTAGTTCAATAAGCCTTAAAAAATATTCAGAACAGAAAAACTAAGATAACACTAAGGTTACTTTTTAACTCCATTTTCTTCTCTGAGTATGGCTCGATTTTCTTGATCTGTCATTATATTTATCAAAAATCCGATTACAATGTATATCAATTCTCTATTGTTCGAATTTAAATAAGCAATTGCCAAAATGTTAACTAACAAAATAAATTTAAATTAATTTTTCTTTTTTTTAAATTTTTTATTCAAACCTTTTCTATATGCCAGATAACCACGTACAGTCTGATCCCTTGACAAATTGGCGAACACTCTAAAAACCTCTATAATTGCTTCTAAATTGTTCGAGAGTAAAAATTTCATCAAGCCTAAATTAAATTTTATTACTATTTTAAAATTAAACTTGAGAGTTTTTTTACAGTCGACTATTTTTTGAGAATTATCAATAATTATCTGCGAATTATAAAACGATAAATTATTAATTGTCACTACAGTGTTTATTATCAATTCTTCACAGCTTAAATCTTTGAATTCTATTTACAAATTTTAAAAATAAGAATTAATTTTAAAAATGGTAAAACCAACCAAGAATTTTTAATAAAACATCAAGAATATCCTGCCTTTTTGCCAATTTTTCTCCAACGTCTTCACTTATAGCTAAATTGGCAACAATACGGACATACTTAATGAGAACATCTTCATTAGGACTAGGCTCAGCTTCACTTAGCTCTTTCGAATTACCATTAGATCCATTTGAATTCTTTTTTTTCTCAAATAAATAGAATAATAAAATTTATACAACTAACTTACTTGCTGATCATTGCTAAAATAAACTTTTAATGTGTTAAGCAATGTCTCAATTGAGTATTTTTCACTAATTAAGCGAATACGGGCGTTTTCGTAACGACCCGTAACATTTCCCAAAATAAACCCGACGCGGACTATCAAATCTTGTTTAGACTCATGTTTTATCATTACTTTAAGGAAAGATTTATAAAATGACTCATGTGGGATTAAGTTATTGCAGCAATCAGAATGCAATGTCAACTTGCTATCGAAAATTTTAAAATTTTAAAATTTAATTAAAAACAATAAATCACCTTAAAATTCGTGAAACATTTAGCATTAGCTCCGAATCACCTGTGTAATATTTTAAGATATAAACTAAATGCTCCATTAATTTGAGGCTTAAAAGTTTTTGTCTGGTATTGGACAAGTCTGCCAAATTTCGGATAGTTGCAGTTATCTACCAAAATATTTTGATTTTTTGTTTAACTTGAGAAAAAATGTACCTGAACAAGAGCATGACCAGTCTCTGCTTTCAATGTCTCTGTGTCTTTAAACTTAATGAAAAATAAATTTTTAAAAAGTCAGAATATTAAAAAAAATAAATTACATATTTGCTCAAATCTTTTATCATCCTAACAAGAATTTCTTCCAAATTTTTTGATGATAGTGCCTTTAAAATTTTTATGTTTTCGCTCAAATTTTTGATTGTTCCACAAAAATAAATGACTGTGTCCGAGTTTTCTTTAAAATCAAATCGTTCCGGTATATTTAACAAAGTTTCTAAGGTAAAAAAATATTTTTCATGCTAAATTTTGCAAACTGAATAAACTACCTATTATATTAGGATCCATAAAAATAAGATCATTTTCACTATTTCTACTAATTGAAAACAGTAATCTACAGATATTGGTCAAATTACTACCGGTAATTTTCATCTTGAATGATAAAAATTTAAAATTTAAATTTAATTATCAAAATAATTTGGCTACATTTAAAATTATTCTGGATATTTTGAGTTTAATTTTGTCACTTTCAGTATCAAGATATTTGAACAATATCTTCAAGATCAAAGATCGTTTCGAACAACTTTTTGAATACATTTGGTTATCGCACACAAGCTGGTTAAGAAGGTCCGATGACTCACAGAATAAATCGATTTGATTATCTTTGTAGGAAAATTATTTTATTTAAAAAAAATTAAAAAAACTTTACTTTTGAAAAAAACTTCCATTTGATTAACTAGAGGTTCGATAAATTTTTTCCAAGTTAAATCAATTTTATCATTAGTTTTAGTATCTTGTTTCTTTGATTGATTTTTATCATCATCATCATCTTTAATTTTCAATTTATCAGTGCTTTTTTCCAGTGGTGCTAATCGACTAGCCGATTTGGGGCTAGAAAGCTTGAGCAAATCAGTATCCTCATTTCGCAAACTGGACCTAGATTCACTTTCAAGAGATGTCTGAGTACTAAATGTTAACTTCGATGAATTTTTGGCTTCAATCGGAGAAAGTCTGGTGGCCGAAATGGGCCGACTCGCCGTTGGATCTGCTTCAAAACTCTTTGAGCCAATTCTTAAAGCAAAATTAGAAAAAAAATGAGCAAAATTTTGGCAACTAAAAATTACGAGAAAGAGCTCGGTGGTCGTTCGTTAATTGGACGAGTGCTTTTGGGTCCAAACAAAGTTCTCTTGTCATCTCTAGGAGTAAATGGTCTATTTGAGTTCAAGGTTCTGGCCAAATTAGCTGATTCGGGAAGATACGCGACCTGATTGCGCTTGGCATCGTGAAGTTTTTCTTTAGCAGCTTTGATTATTTGGGATGAAGTTGGTGCATTCGAAGGAGGCTCATAAAATGGAATATCATTTTTTTGCGACTTTCGACGCACTAATTCTGAGTTTTTTGGCGAGTTAGATCGTGACATTGTGATTTTATTTTTTTAAAAACTTTAGATAAAGTATTTAATTTTTCTCGTTAGTCATAGAGCATATGTTGAAGCTTGATAATAGCATAGTTAAATAGTTTATTATTAAAAGAATTTTAAAGTAATTCGGAATACGTGAATTTTAAAGCAGCAGTAAATATGATTAAAATTGATTTAATTTTTAAATTTATTTCATTATAATATTCAGTTGCCATGCCGACGCCTAATTTATAATTTAAAAAACTGAATTCAATTTCTTGCTAGAGTTTAACATATCCTTAAGTTGTTTTTTTAAATAATTAATTAATCCTCAAAAAATATTTTTATTTAATTGTTGATGTTTGGTAGAACTTCACCCGAACACTTTTAAGCGGAAATTAATATTAAACATTTTTGATTTAAAAAAAAATTAAATTTTCAGTCAAATCTTGTTTTATTTTTGAAAAAATCTATTCTTTGAACAAATTTAAGCCATTTAAAGAGCTTTTGTTTTTGTTTAAATAGGAGGCTTTGAATCCAAATTGCAACTCTTTTAAGTGAAAATAATTAACCAAAACAAAAAATTTTATTCATTGGTTATTTTTACCTGGAAAATTACCCGATTGATTTTCTACCTCCGAAAAGGTTAAATTAAGACTTTTGTCACAATCAAATGCTGCACTTAACTTGCTAGAATTTTTATTTTCTTCAAAATTTGCAACTTGGGAATCTAGTAAATTATTGCTTAATGGATCCTCTAAAGAAAGCTTATAAAATTGTATTTTTTAATTCTCATAAAAATACCATCGAGAGTTTCTAGTTGTTCAGCTATTTGAGGCTTATTCATTCCTTTTAAAGTTATTAAAATTTTTTTTTTTTAATTAATTAAATCACTCATTCTTAAATGTTGATTATTTTTCTGATTCTTTCTCGGAATTGGAGTCAATGTTAAATTAAGCTTTGGTATTAAAATAGTAGGCGTACGAAAACACTCTCTTTCTTGGGTATAGTCAATTTGATTTTCCCTAAAATCTGGTACATTGTGTTCCGGAATTTTCGACAATGGTGTTGATGTTAGAAAATTGGTTTTACTAATTGGCGTTTTTGGTTTATTCTGAGTCCAAACTGAACTAAACGGCTTCAATTGATTCACATTAGTTAAATTTAATCTGAATTTTTTCTTACTTTCAAAAAAAAATCTAATCCAACATTGTTGGTATCGGTATAGGTTGATGAACTTGGCATGATTTGATTATTTGATTGTTTCTCAAAAAAAAAGTATTTAATAGAATATTTTTTTTAATAAAATTTAAATCTTCTCTTTGCAGTATTACTTCCGTCTCTTTTATTTTTTCTCGTTCCATCATATTTTTGTATCTGGAAGCACTAATTAAGAAAATTAATTATTATTTATTTATTAGATCTAAGCCTCATAGGCAAATAAAAAAAAATTAAAAAAATTATAAAGAATACAAAATTATTCATTAGTTAATTAAAAAATTGTTCCCAAATTTTAAAACTTACATATTTACAATATTCTTTTTAAGGCTCAACCAAGTTTCATTATTTTTTGATTTTTGATTCATAATTTCTCGTAAATAATCAGATTTACTATTCTTCAAATTTTCTATCCTTAACAAAAATTTAGCCTGATAAATGATTTTTTTGCCTAAAATTACATTTGAAGCTTATTATTGTATGAAATTATCTTTTCGACTACATGAACATTTGTATTAATCTCAATTTGTATGCTTTCTTCAATTTGACAAATCCTTTTTTCATACAATATTTTTTTCGAGTTTCTACGGTCAAAAATTTTAGATCAAAGAAAATTAAGTTTTTATTAAAAAAATACAATTTTTCATCAAATTCATTTTTGGCAAGATTTAAATTATTTTTAGCAACTATGAGGTTTTTATTTGCGGTTTTGGTGAATGAAGCAATTCTTAAATTTGTTTATCTTTAAAGAATATTCGAGGCTGAATAAGACTACCTTTGAATGTTATCTTTAAGTTTTTCTGATAAAGACCGGTAAAGCTCAAGCTTTGAGGTAAAATCTTGTTTTTTGTCACTTAGAATCAAAAATTCGTCCTTTAGCTTTTGAATTTTAAGCTGGATTTCTTAAAAACAAAATTATCATCTCAATTGTTATTCTCAACTTTTTCCTTTAATTACCTTTAATTTCTTCATCAATTTGCTTAATTAAATCAGCATTTTTTTGCTTTTCAAATTCTAAAATGTATTTCAAAACTTGTTGGCTTTGTTAAAATGGATAAATGTAAATTTTTTACCATGAAATTGAAGGCCTTCCTGAATACCAAAAACTTCTTGGTCATATTCGCTCAATTGAAAGTTCATTTTGATCCGCGTGTTTTAAAAACAATTTACTTTTCTCAACTGAACAGTTCACCAAATTGTGTATCCTTCACATTTTTAAATTTTAAAAGAAATTTAAAATCCTTTTCAAAGGAAGTTGCAGATACTGAGACAAAAATTTTGACTCGACAAAAACAGATTTTAATAAAATATAAATTTGTTAAAAATATGAAATATTTAATACTGCTTAAAATAAAAAATCGAATAAATATAAAAAATAGCTCCCAATGAACCATGTCTGTGGTCAAAAAGTCATCAGACGACGACCTAAAATTGGTGTCATATGATCAAAAATCAAAGCGTAGTGTAAACGTTTTGGATGAGGACACTTACATCAAAAAACTGGACAGTATCATAGAAAAAAGTTTTTTCCCAGACCTGGAACGACTCAAGATACAACAGGCTTATCAAGAGGCACTTAAAGCAAACAATTACGATGCACTCAACGATCTGTACGAAAGATACAACAAACATGTGGCCTCATCCGAGCCCAAAGTTAACTCAACACCAAGAAAATCAGACGGATCAGCCACCGATTTACCTTATGCAAACGAAGAACCACCGGTAATAGACCTAGAACAGCCAGCTAATGGAAAAATAACCGAGTCTTTGGACACATTTTTGGCCAATAACACCAGTGAAGACAACATATCTTTTGAAGCACTGATCGAAGATGCCGAAAAAAAACAGCGAACAAAAATTCACCAAGCTTGGCTTTTCGAAAAAGAAAAGCAACATTTAAAGGTAAATAAAAAAAAATTTTTTTTTTTTTTGACAAAAATTTTAATTTTTTTTAAAAAAAGAAAAGCGAAGAGTCATTGATGCTTGATGGGCCAAAACATAATGACGATTTGATAAAATCACTTGATTCATGGAGATACACAAGCAAAAATACTCTGATGTATATTCCTGAAGGAGCTCCGTTGACTTTGGAAGAAGAATTGGTCCAAGCCAAGTCGAGTCGAGTAATAAATCATTCAAATACAAGATTTACACCAGAAGAATTGAATAGACTTGGAACTGTAGTTCAAATGCCGGCATCAAGTACAAAGACAAATCTTTTGGCTACTTCTATAAGTAAACTAAATGTGGAGGGAAAAGAGGCCAGTGCAAAAGAGACGCCTAAAATTCGCGGCTACAGCCTAGTTGATCCTTGTCCTTCGCCAATGCCCGGAAATTTAGCCGGCGACGAGTCGCCAATGATGGTCTGGGGAGAAGTAGAAAGCACGCCAATGAGACTGGATCCAACCCAAACACCATATACTCCTAGGATGTCTGATGGACCTGAATTTAAAATACCAGATATTCCTGAACGTGAAAAAATAGCCCTGCAACTAGAAGAAAAAATAAGTGCCGAAAAAAGAAAGAAAAAAATTGAAGCTTTGAAACAAGTCCAGCGAAGCATTGCATCGCCGTCAAGAAATGTTCTTAGTTCGCCAAGAGCAGGTGATAGGATAAACAATATGTCACCTGCAGCTCAACGATTACTCTCGTTGAAGAAAAAAAGCGATTCTATTCTCTCGTCGCCAATTTTGGGCCGATCTCCGTCAATTAAAAGTCCCTTTACGGGATTTGAAACACCAAGGATAACAACTCCTGATAGATCAAGTCGGCAATTGAGCGATTTGAAAAGTTGTCTCAAAAGACCGTCTGAGTCCTCTTTTGATGATGACCTCAAGCTACCGAAAAAATAATCAACAGTTGTTTTAAATTAATGTAAATTGTTTTATATAATCGGAGAAAAAATTTTTTTTTCATCTAGTTATTTAATTTTTTTTTAAATCAATAAATAATTTTCAAGAATGAAAGTTGAATATTTTCAAAAATTAATCTCAAGGGATTTCTTCTTATTTTTTGACCCTATTTTTTAGACTCGAATTACCGCTGCTCGTAGTTTTTTGGAACCTGTTTTGATACAGTATTGGTTTCACATGATGTTTTAGATAATTTTTACGGAAACTTAAGTAAAAAAGTAGTAATTTATGTAATTTTGCGTAAATTTAAAAAAGAAAATTTACGAAAAATTACCTTAATTTCTACTTTTTACGTTATTTTTTTGTAAAACAATTTTACGTAAAATTCGGCAATTTTTTGTAAATTCACATTTTTTCTCCAGTAAAAAATAACGTAAAAAAGGTAAAAATAACCTCTTATAATGGAACAAAATTGAAAAAATTCCAAAATTCTTCGAAAATTAAAAAAAAACGATAATTTTTTTCCCTTTTGCGATTAGCGTAAAAAAGTAGAAAATAAGGTAATTTTACTTAAATTTTCGAATTTTTCAGATAAATTTCGTAAATTTTCTTTTTTAAAATTACGTAAAATTACATAAATTACTACTGTTTTACTTAAGCCTCCGTAATTTTACGTAAAAATTACCAAAAAAATCATGTCAAATCAATACTGTATTGTTGATGCCTCAGTAATCATCAATTTTTATTCGGATTTCTTTTCATCTTTGTATCTCTTTTTAAAATTTTTATTTTTATTAATATTAATGAAATGATAAATTAGAGAAATATTTTTTATACTATTCAAAATAGAATTCTTTCTTTTGAATTCTACTTTTAGATTCCATCCATCGAAAGAGTTGAATCAAAAGATGAATTCAGTTCAATTAAAATTAAGCTATGGATTAAAATTAATGTAATTCTTATAATTTTCATTATCTCGTTTTATGATCAACAATTTTTAATTAAACCATTTTTCAGATTTTATCTTGTTAGAAAATTTCTAGGATTTTTCATCTAAAAATTCTAATAAAAGGCCAATTGCATTTTTTAAATATTTTAAAATAATTCAAACAAGTTTAATTTTCTTCTTTTCTATTTTTGTTTTCCAAACAAATTTAAAATAAACTATAAATTTATCAAATTTAAATAAGTAAAATTATTTGCGATTTTTAATTGAAATTTTAGGTAATTAAAATTAAGATAACAAATCAAGCTTCAAATTTTTATAGTTTCAAGGTTAATCAACAGGCTAGTGTCCCTGTACATAAAAGACAGATTAACACTTCTTTTATTCAAAATAAAATTTAAATTTAATACATTTTAATAAAAAGAAAACAATTACAATTTAGTTTAATTGTGTATGAAAAAATAACAAAAAAAAAATTAACTGAAAAAATTTAACATTTTAATGTAAAAAATTTTTTTTTATTTTTTTTAAAAAATCTGTGAAAATTAAGTTAATATTATTAAATATTGAAAGCTTAAATGAGGAAAATTTTAACATTGATCTCTTGATCACAAAGCTATAAATTAATCTCGAATAAAAATATCCAAATGTTTTTTCTCCTTTAATTGTTTTTGCCATTGGTTCGATTAGATTTCTTATATTCTTTAAATTATAACTTAAATTTCTTGAGTCATTTCTTATCAATTGAACTTTAAGATTTTCTAAAAAATTGTTTGCATCATTGTAGTTTTGACTCAAAATTTAAATTAAACAACTTAAATATTGCAAAATAAAAGCTTTTAGCCAGTTTGATTATTGCATCTTTTGAGAAATAGCATAAAAGAGATGAGCAATATTCAAAATAAGGCAAATAAAAAATTTAAAAATTTAATTATTTTCAAAATATTTTAATAAGGTCATTTAAGAAAATGTTTCAAATATTTTTAATAAAAAGCATTTATGATAATAAAAAATAAAAAAAGATCAGTATTTAATGAATAAAGAGCAGTTAATAATTAATATAATAATTTTAAATAACTAAAATTAATTTAAAAAAAAATTACATTTTTGTATTTAACCTTTAATTTTTAATATATTTTGGTATAAAACCTTTTTATTGAGTAAAATAAGGTAAAATCGGACATTCATTATAATCTTTAACCATTTTTTGAATTTATTAGTGTTCAAGTTCAATTATTTGTATTTTGTATGCAACTCAAAGTATCATCTATTTAACTCAAATTACATTTTGACTTTGCAAATAATTTCTAATATTTGTAAAAGATGACTCATCTCGATATAACTTCATACCAATACATACCGATAACCTCTCATTTAATCATGGTAAAGTGATATTAAATAAAAAAATATATGAATTAAAATTTTGATAGTAAAATTATTTTTAAACCATAGCAACCCTTGGTCACATTTTAATTGTAACTAACAAAAATCTGACAACAAAATAATTGAAATAACTCTTATCGATTTCAAAAGTATTAGACTAAAAAAGCTAGAACTAAATCTTGTTAAATTCACTTACAGCGTTTAAATTTAATTTTTTTTGTTAAAATTTTGTGCTTCGAACAAAAAATAAATTTTAATAAATCTATCTTATGTTGAAATAATTTAAAAATATTAAGTATTAGTAGTTCAAAAAGAAGAAATTGAATGAGTCTAAGACTAGAATACTGCATTCAGGAAGGAACGAATGGAAACAATTTTTATATTTTTTATCATTTCTGTATTAAAATTTCCAGTTTTTTCAAACTAAATTTTATTAAAATTTATCAATAATTTCATAAAAATAAATTTAAAGACAAAATCGAGATTATATTTGACAATTTTGACTTTTTGATCAAAATATTTTTTGTTTTTAGGTAAGCGAAAAATTCATCAAAGTCATAATTTGGTCAATATGAATCGGTTCATAAACAATAATTTTCTTTTGATAAAAATTTAATATTTAAATATTGTAAAGCCACGTCGTTATTTTTGATTTTTCAAAATGAGAATAAATTTTGCAAATAAAATTAGTAGCCAAAATACTGATGAGCAAAAGCAGTCAAATGAAACCTGGAGATATTTTAAATATTTAGCTTGTTCATGAATATTTCTGAATTTTGAAACAAACTTAAAAACAAATATTAAAGATTAGTCTCTCAATTTTGTCAATTACCAGGTATTTTTAAATATTTAGAATTAAAATAAATCAGTTTTTTAATTTTCAAATATTTTCGAATAAGATTAAATATTAAATGAGTCATAACTATTCTTATAGATCACATGATTTAATTCAAATGTTTTTAATTATTGAAAATAGAAAAAATGAATAGAATTTTTATTAGATACCTAAAGCAAAAATAATGATTTGCTAATAGAATTTAAATTATAAAATTAAACTTGAGAAAATATCTCAAATATGCATTTTTTTGAAAAAAATAAAAGTAATAATAATTTTTCGCTTTAAAAACGTTGCATGCTTGTTGGAACTCGTACTTTTCAAACCATGGTAAAATATATTATTCGGTTGTTAAGGCAAAATATGCCATAAATCATATATTTTTTATGCCTTAAATTAAAAAAAGATAAGTTTTTACAAAGAACGGCTATTTATCGACAAGCGGAAATGCAAATTTATCCATTCATGTCTTGAATATTATTTATCTTTATTATAAAAAGTATTAAAAATCTAAAAGAGACCCAAATCATGAAAACATACTAATAATAATTTATTATTTTTTTTGCATTTTTAATATGGGTTAATGGAAAAATTTTCAAATAATTTTTTTTTAAATTTTATAGATTTTTATTTAACAACAAGTAAAAAATTAAAATGTCGTCCGAGTCCGGTTTAAAACAGCGTAAACCAGTCAACCCATTGGAATCTAGGCATGGCGATTCGAAAAATTCCGATTCTTACCAAAATCAAAGCGATAGTGGCAAAGAGGAAAACAACGATGAGTACGACGCTGATTCCAAAGAGACCAGACTCACGCTGATGGAAGAAATACTTTTACTAGGTCTCAAGGACAGAGAGGTAACAAAAAATAAAATTTTGGAATTTTTTTTTCTTACTCTTTTGTCAGGGATATACGTCATTTTGGAATGATTGCATATCAAGTGGGTTGAGAGGCTGTATTTTGATTGAGCTGGCATTGAGAGGTCGAGTGGAATTGGAAAAGCAAGGAATGAGAAAAAAAAGTTTGACTAATCGCAGGTTGATAATTAAAAGCGATACGCCTACTGGTGACGTTCTACTTGATGAAGCTCTTAAGCACATTAAGGAAACCGATCCGCCAGAGACGCCAGAAGCGTGGATCGAATATCTTAGTGGCGAGACATGGAATCCGCTTAAATTAAGGTATCAATTAAGAAACGTTCGTGAACGTTTAGCCAAGAGCTTGGTTGAAAAAGGTGTTTGTTTTACTGAGAAAAAAAATTTTTTCCTTTTCGATATGACAACACATCCACTAAACGATTCTCAATTAAAGCAAAAATTGATAAAAAAAGTCCAAGAATCCGTATTGTTAAGATGGTGCAATGACGTTAATCGCATGGACAAGCGTTTAATGTCACTATTGTATTTGGCCCATTCGTCAGATGTTCTCGAGAACGCTTTTTCGCCTCTGAAAGACGAAGACTACGAGGTTGCCATGAAAAGAGTGCGCGATTTGCTTAACTTGGATCCCGATGTAGAATGTGCCAAATGTACAAATTCATCACCCATTGAAGTAATTTGGGCTGTCGTTGCTGCTTTCAACAAATAGAACTATTTTGTTTAGTTATTTTATTTAAAAGAAGATTTTATAATTTTTTTGATGTAATTTTCGGATCGAATAAATTTTTTAAAATTATCAATAAGTTAATTAAGATTCGAAGTTTATTTTTTTTGTCAAACGGCATTTTTAAATACAAATTTAATCAATTTATTTAACATGATGGATGGATGGATTTTTGACACTGAAATAAAGACAACCGAAATTCAATTGTCGGCGAAGCTAAATTGGACGATCAATTTTACACATGAACATTTATTTACAGTGCAGATAGGTTGAGGCACGAAATTAAGTTATTCTAGAATTTATTTTTTTAAACATTATTTTTTTGCGAAAACCTCATTACTTTTCGATTATTAAAAATAAAAAATTTATCTATTAAGTTTTTATTTTTTTTTCAATTTGTGAAAATTTAGTTCAAGTTTCATTTTGAAACGTTAAAAATTTAAATTTGATTCAGATTAAAAATTTAAATTAATTAGAATTCAAAATCAATTTTAAGATTTTTTTATATTAAAAATTGAATAAACAACTATTTGAATGATTGATTTGGATTGAATTTAATTTAATTTAATTAAGTGCAAAATTTGGCAACAAAAAAATTAAAAAAAATCTTTTTGATTTACTATATTGATCAATTTGAATAATTCTGTCAAATTTTTTACAATCTTATTAATATATTTTTTTAAATTAATAACTGAACTTTTAAATAAGGCTAAATACATTTCAAAAGGACATAAATATCCACAACTTGGTATACTAAAGAAACTTCCACTCTTTTTAGATCCGGAATATTTGTGTTTTAAAGCTCTAAATTTTTTATTTTTTGATTTTTTTAAAACAACATTTTTTTTGGATAAAAATTGGAAAATTGCATTTTGCATTGTACCAGTTTTATAGAATTTACCAACAGTTTTTAAATAGATTTCAAGCTAGATTTTTTATTATATTTTGCATAATATTCCGAAATTCGAAAAAATTGTTTTGGCAAAACAATATTAGCCAAAGCAAGAAAAATTCAAAATAATCTGATTTCAAAATTGCAAATCATTGAATTACCGGAACCTAATTTTATTTATTTGAAAACAGGTCGACTGATAATACTCTGAAATTTTGATGAATGTAAATAAAATCGTTCATATTTTATTTTGAAACTTAAAAATTGAGAAAAATTTATTAAATAAATAATTATAACTTTTACTTTAAATTCAAATTTAAAATTTCAATCCATTTTTTAAGATATCAGAAGACTTCTTAATTACAGAAATCGATTTTTTTTCTCAACGAATGCCAAATAAACATTTTGAACTGCATCTAAATTTATTTTAAAAAATAATAAGCAGTTAAACTGTGCTATTTTTGAAAAATATTTTTTTACTAAATTTTTAATGTTGTCATACCAATTAAAAAAACATTTATTTAGCTTCCTCTGTTCTAAAGCCTTAGGTATTTTTTGAGTTTAAATTTTTAAAAAAAACTTTGATTTTACTTTATAAAATTATATCTTAATTCACAAATTAACAAGAGAGTAAACTATTTTAATTTTAAAATTGAAAAATTTATACTAGATTAAGTAGCTTTAGGGTATTAATCATTATATAAAAGCTAATTAAAAATATATTATTTTTTCTCAAATATAAAGCAACAAAACATGTGACCAAAACGATTTTGCATAATATATGAATTTGAAAAATCCTTCTGTTACCTTTTATTTTAGGAATAAATTAATAAAATTTTGAAGCATGCTAATTTATTTAGTTAAATATAATAAAATATTAAAAAGTAAATTATAAATATTGAAATGAATAAAACAAGAATCAATTAATTAAAAAATAAAATAAAATTTACCATTTTAATGCGACAGATATTTTTTTATTTGATTTGAATTTTTCGATAAGAAATTTCCTTTGTATCGTTGGTTAGCATATTTTTTATATTTGGTTTTAAATCACTTATTAAGAAATAATGATAAGATAATAGAAAAGAAATAAAGAAGATAAACAAATAAGTATTTCTTATTTGCCAAGACAAATGCAAATTTTGTTCTGCTTAAAGTACAACCTGGCAATTAAAAATTCAGTATTTTCAATCAGTTTACATAGTTGAATTTTCAAAAAAATTGAAATGAGCCAAAATGCTCTAAATCCGGTTCAATTCAGGCAAAAACGATTGCGGCATGTTTCGATGCTAAAATTGAAAAATTTACAAATCAAAGCAAATAATTTTTTTGTATGGTTCACTGTACACTTGGACGCCAAGTCAGGCGCAATTTATTTTGGCGACAAAATTGAAAATGACCGCAATCCAATTTGGAAACTAAAAAATTTAAATAAGTTTCCGCAAAAAAATTTTATCCTCAGAATCTGGTATTCAGACAGATCTATTGCAAACTCAAATTCGAGACTAAAGCTTTTACTTCAAGCAGACATCGACTTAGACCATTTTATCTATCTGGGCGATGTAAATTTAAACTATTCAAGCAACAAGTTTAGTAATTTTATAATTTTTGAAATTTTTGATAATCTTGTTTTTTGTGAACCAATCGATGAAAAATTACCACTAAAAAATCAAAACACCTATAAAGTAAATTCAAATGAGCAAAAAAAATCCTATGATCTAAACCTGTTGCGTAGGTTGTGCAATTTTGACCGAGTTATACAAGAAAATAAAAAAAAAGCTGATAATTTCAAGTCCTACTCAAATCCGCGCCTAGAATCTTTATATCGCTTCACCAAACTCAAAATGGAACTAGAGCAAAAAAGCTTTAAAATCGAACTTTATAAAATGAATTTGGAAAGCATCAAACAGTCCATTTTAGAACTTAAAGAATCTGATCGAATACTGAATGAATCGATTTTGATTTACAAAAAATCCATAGAAAATATTCAACTTAAATACCAAGAGCAAAAAGAATTTATCCAAAATTACAGAAAAAAATCCGACAACATTGTACGTGACCAGATACAGGTCGAAAAAGGAGTCAAAATTCGCCAGCAAGAACTAGTGTCAGATCTAAGCGAAATTTTTTGTATTAAAAAAAACAAAGATAACTTAAATTGTATTTTAAGTGTTTGCTTAGATTTGTCCAAAAAATACGAAGAGACCAAGGACAATGAGATGAATGTTGCTTTGGGATTTTTTGTGCAAGCTTTAGAAATGCTATCGTTCATTTTATCTGTGCCATTGCGCTATCCAGTGGTTTTCAGGTCTTCCAAATCTGTAATTGTTGAATTTGTTGAAAATGGCAATATTAGAGAATATGCACTTTATAGAACAACTAATGGTTTCGAGAGCAATTTTATCTATGCCCTTAAACTGCTGGAAACCAATGTTATTCAATTGAGATTTTTGTTGGATCCAAAGCATGATTTCAAAAAGATAGAAGATATCCTTACTCATTTAAAATGGATGTTTGATTGTCTAGTGATTTAGATTTAATTAATTTTACTGGTTGACAATCTAGTCACGCAACCATTTTTTTTGGTTATTTAATTATTTATAAGCTAAAATTAATCAAATCACCGATCATTTCCATGAAAGATTTTTTATCCAATTTTTTTTATTTAAAGATGAAAATAAAATTATTTTTTTATTCAGATTTTTTTCACAATTTTTAATTGTACTCCAAAAAGGGTAAAAACATGCCTAATCATGAGAGGGGGGTGGGGGCTAATGGTCATTAAAACTGATACCAAAATCAATTTAGTATTTAAATTTAGTATTCCTAGATATTATTTTTGATTTGTTTTTGCATATTAAAATAAAATAAAATAAAAATTTAAAGTTAAAATAATATATAAAGAAAATTAAAATCGATAATTTGAAATGAGTAATGACAGGTGCTACATATTTAAGTGTTGAATAGTTCAGGAAAGAAAGAAGAAATATTAAGATAGAAATTACAACAAAGGGTCCTATATTCGATTTGTGTTGATTCCAAATCTGCTTTAAATTCATCCACCAGTCTCACAACCAATGGAACAGATTAACTCACTCCTGTCCTAACAAATTTCTCATTTAACTCAAAAAGTCGATTTATTTTTTAGTAATTTGAGTTTTTTAGAAGACTATTGATGTATTGAATATTGGAAGAAATATCATATTTTTGTTTGTCTCTGAAAATGAATTCAAACATGGAAAAGAAGAGTCAAGAATAGATCCGATTAAAGACTTATGTAGGTATCCTTTAGTGATATAGCTTAGACCTCATTTTTTGTTTGAAAATATTTTCATAAAGTTTAATCATGAACTTTATCGTTGCTTTATTTCATCAAACATTGGAGCAAAGGTTTATTTTGAATCAAATTTTATGTCTTAAAAATTTATTTCCTTTTAACTCTCAATTTTATTTTCATAAATTTTTAATTTTAAATTAGTATTTTCTTTATTATATTTGGGGAAGACTATGAAGCAAGACTTTTCAACAGATATTTTCATCTTCCACTTGAAAAACCATTTTCCAAATTCGTCTAAGTATTTCTTTATCTTATTTTCGAGGTTTCCTTTCTTCTTAAAAGTGCAGAATGTGACCAAGTCGTCAGTAAAAAGAAAAGAGTATTCACTATTTTTTTTGTCTCTTTTAGGTATATCATTAATATTTGATCAAATAGATTAAGTAATAGATTGAGATTATTAGTTTATTAATAAAACCAAATCTTTTCAAATGATTTGGGGTTATCAAAAAAAAGGAACAAACTTTTTTATTTCCTATTAAATGATATTACAATTATTTGAAAAAGAAAGAAAAGATTATCAACGTTTCGTCGATGTTTTCTAAAACCTGATTGTTCCTGAATAATGAAGTGAGTTTTTTTTCTAGATAGCTATGTAACCTCGAGTAAGGTATAATTTACATTTTCTGAACATCTTTAAGCTAAGCGTCTTAAAATTGTATTCTTTGAAGGGTTTTTAAATACAAGAACCACAAAAATGATAAGAATTGATGAAAATGAGTTAAAATTTACAAATCCTCCGTATTTCAAATCATTTAGAATAGATCTTTTTAGAAAAAAAAATTATTAAAGAAAATACATTTTTGTTGCAAATGAATGAAATATTTTCTATTCATTCGAATATTTCTTAATTTAGGATTTAAATAATTTAAAGAAACATCATAATCTATACTTTGTAATTCAAATGCGGAGATTTTGAAAATTTAAATTATATTATAACTCTTTTTCATCAATCACTTTTTTAGTTTTAGTGGTTAAAAACCCTTCAAAAAGTACCAAATTCATTTCAATCTGTTTTTGTTTGATTTTCTATACCAAACAATTCAAGATTGTATTCAATTATTTCACTATCTTTTTCAGTATTTATTTGATCAATATTAAGACTAAATGTTTTGTTTAAAAACTCGCCAAAAAATGTCGCTTTTTCTTCATCAGTCTAGAATTCTTCATCATTAGCGATTAAAGTAAGAATTGGTCTAGATCTTTTTTTTGATCGTAATTTATTAAATTGTTTTTTCAGAAAGGTCTACTTTGAAGCCGATTTTTGCCAATTTTTTTAATAAGATCAAACTAATTTTAGCTCCAGAAATTCTAAAAATCCTTCTAATTTTCCAATATTCCTTTATCAGCCTGACAATGTTGTGTAGAAGACTATTTTTGAAAATTTTACGTGATTGCATTTATGGGTTGCAGATTTTAATTTTTGGAAATTTTCTCAATTTGGTTGGTCAATTGTTACTGAATTTGATGCTAAATCCTGAATTCGGTCATTTAGAATCTCACAAAATTATAAAAAATTTTGCACCTTAAAATAAGTTATTTGATCTATCGATAAAAAAGAAAATAAAAATAAATCAAGAATTATTATTAATAATCAAACTATTTCGTATTGATGCTAAATTATCTTTTACTTCAATGATTGATGAAATTAAGCAAAATTTTAATTTAATGTTAAATTCAATTGAGATTTTGTCAACAAAAAAAACTTAAGTCTAAATTATAAAATTTCAGGAAACTTTTATTCATTTTGGATTATACTTTCCTCTGTTATGACTCGTTCTTAGAAAATAATATTTAACGAATAGGGTAATTTTTTTTAAACAACGAAATAATTAAAAATTAAAAAAGAATCTTTGAAATAATTTTTAAGTATAGAAAATCAAGATGCTTTAATTTTGATAGCAGTCTTATTCTGAGTAATTAATTGAGCTTTGAATCGCTTCTTTTTTATCTGAATCCCAAAACTTTGCACCAAAAATAATTAACTTCTTTCGAAGTCGATTTCCACAAAGCGACCAAGTTCTTTTAAAATCAAACCAAATAAGAAAATACTAGCACAACTTCGAATATAAAGAAATAATTTTATCAATACTGGCAGATTGTATGAGTTATTCGAGGAATTTATTGAAAAACAATTAATTATGACTTTTAACAAGCTTAAAAAATTTTTAGTTTATCAAAGCTTATATTATTCAAAATTCAATTTATTTTCTACACCTCTTTAATTTCACCACCATCAAACGACGAGATGCGGACAGCTACAAGAAACAGAAAGGCTTTGCAAAGCAACAGTGTGGACGTCTATAGACCTAAGTTTTTTAAAATCGATAGATGAATTTCAATTTTTTTTTTGCTTTTTTTTTTTTGGTGCAATTTTTTACTTTTGAGACTAGTATTATTTTTTGACTAAAAAAAGATTTATTTTATTTTATTTATTTAAAAAATAATTTGGGAAAATTCCCTGGCTGTTTGGAATGAATATTAATTCTCCCTTTCAGTCACATTAGCGTTAATTTTGGGATTTGTAAAAGTTATTTTTGATTTTTTTTAAAAATTGAAAAAAAAAAGATTACAAGACCTTTAAAATCAAAAAAAATTTTATATTTGTGATTTAATTTTTTTAAAGAGCTTCTTAGCCAGAAATTGGATTTTTGAGTGAAAATTTCGATATTTCATAGACATGTTTACAGATCAAATCAGTTATTGATTAATTAAATTGGCTGAGTGACGATTATTGCTCATATCTGATATGAAAGTAGAGCTTTGCTTGATGCAGCAATTTTTCTTGTAATCTTAATTAAAGAAATTAAATTGATCAGACATAAAAAGATAAATTTAACTAAATAATTAAATTTATTGAAATAATTTCATGTTAAGGTAAAGTGGCTAAATAAATTCATCAATTTAAGTGCAATTTTCGGATTTTTTTTCAGCTAAAATTTTTTTGCTTCAATTGATTTTAAAGCTCAAATACATATCATCATAGACTAACTCCAAAAACTGCTCAATTAATACTTAATTTTAAATATAAATTTCAATTTTTTAATCGTTTATTCGCTTGATTTAATCTTGAATTATGCCAAATAATGGCAATTATTTGAGTTAATAAAATTTGCTTAAGAATACTTCAAAAAAGCACCTATAAATTAATTGATATTTGTACATTTAATTCAAAAAATGGAACCAAAATCTAAACAAAATAAAAGCCTGGGCATGTATGAGAAACAAGTATCAACAGTATTCATTCGGGGTTTGCCAATGGTTTCTTTGATCATTGATGGAAAAGAAAGAGTCTGCTTGGCTCAAATATCTAATTCATTGCTCAAAAAATTCAGCTACAATGAAATTCATAACAGAAGAGTAGCCTTGGGTATCAACTGCATCCAATGTACCACCAACCAGCTAGAAGTTTTACGTAACGCTGGAGCAATGCCCTCGTCATCACGCCGATGTGGAATGATCACAAAAAAGGAAGCAGAGAGGTTAATTAATTCTTTTCTAGAAGAGAGCAGACCTCCTTCTTTACCGGAATCTTTTTCATTTGAGGTGGAGCATAAATGTGAGTATGGGTGTAATGGAGTCTTTTATCCGTCAAGATATAACAGCAGTAGAGCTAAATGCATCCGCTGCATCCATTGCAGTCTGTATTTTTCACCCAACAAATTCATTTTTCATTCACATGAAAAATCTAATATAATTTATAAACCAACTAATAATTTGAATATAAACTCTTGGCGCAAGCACATAACTCTTGTGAATCCAAATGAAGATGAGGAATTGAATAATGCTTGGGAGGATGTAAAATCAATCTTTAACAGTGGTAAACGTAAAAGATCTGTGACATATGTGGACTCGGATTCTGATTCCCAAATAAATAGCTCAGAACCAGCAGCTAAAAGTCCATTAGAAGAAAACAATTTTGTTAATCACCCCATTGAAACATTTAGAAATTTTATAGGCAATAACTATGGATTTATGAATCTTATGAGCCCATATCAACCTCCAAATTTGTTTTTAATGCCCGAGTTTTTGCAGCTAAATAGAAATTTTTTGTCATACAACTATTTGACAAAACCCGTAAATTCAACCAATTTTTTGGTTAATTGTCTTCTAAATAAAATGGAAAATTTTAAAAATGAATTTACTCCTGATCAAAATGAATCAAATGGTGAATGTTCGTCTTCAAAAAATGTTTTCAATATTCAGAAATATTTAAATTAATTATTTTCTTTTTTTAACTAAAAAAAATAAATTAATATTTACTAAATTATTTCAATGATTGGAATCCAAAATATTTCAATAATGCCTGTAATGTTTTTTTGGTCAATTTTATATTTTTAAAATTTTGTAATGAATAAAAACTATTTTGAGCAATTTTTATTATTTTATTTACAAACTCATAAAAATTAAATAAATTAGACAAGAACACAGATGAACGGAAAAACAAATAAGCGATCTCTTACAGCAGAAAAATCCATTTTCATGACCAGCCGGTCTTATATTTTATCGAAAAAAAAACACCATTTAATTTATAGACTAGTTGGTCTCAATATTTATTTGAGAAAAAAAATTTAATTCTTTGAACAATATTTTTTTTAAATCCTCTTTAGAAAAAAATTTTACTGGTCACAATATTTGATTTTTGAAAAAAAAAATAAAGATACCTCAAAGAAATAATAAACCTCTATTATATTGTGTTAAACGTGAAATGGCTTGATCAAAATCAAATACATTTTTGCATAATTTTTTAATGAAAATTTTTTTTTTTACAATTTTCTTTTATGCTTTTAAAAAATTTGTCTAATTGACTGCAATTTTATTACTTTGTTTGAACATTAATCTTCACGTAAATGCAAAGTTGACCAGTCTTAAAAATAAATGATTTTTTTAAGACTGGTCAATCTCTAAGTTAAAAGAACTCTCAAATTTTTTCAGAAATTTTAAAATGTGGATTTAACTGATTACAATTCATCATTAAAAAAGAACTTTTCATGAAAAATAAGGAATTTAAAATAAATAAAAAGATAAGATATTGAATTAAGTTGAGTTAGAAAGGAATCCCTAAAAACCTTTGATTTTAATAAATAATTATCTCAAATGCATCATGATCTGTCTATATTTAATAAATAGTTGATCAAATACTATCCATTACTTAAAAATAATGTTTTTTTAAGCTTTACTTGGGACTAGATAGGAATTTGCTAAAAAAGACAATTTTAAAATAAAAGTCAGATTTGACTTGATTGAGTCATTTATTGAATGGGTTCAAGCTTTTTTGCTTAACAGAAGACAGAGAGTGATTATGGGTAAAACAGTGTCTGAATGGGTTAGTGTTGAGAGTGGAGTCCCACAAGGTTCGGTTTTGGGTCCGATTCTGTTTATTGTTTACACTAAGGACTTACCAAACATGTCAGAAAATCAGTGTCAGATATTTGCTGACGACACAAAGTTGATGTCAAATGTGATCAGCGAGGAATCTTGTTTAGCTTTAGAGAATAATCTAAACAAAATATCAAAAAGGACGAACGACTGGTTAATCAAGCTAAACGAAGAGAAATGTAAAGTGATGCACTGTGGTACGAATAACCCGAATTTCAACAACACAATTAATCAAACGAGTATTTCGAAAACAGAGGCGGAACGAGATCTAGGGACAATATTTATGAACAAATTGAAGTGGTCAAATCAAGTCAACACCGCTGCAAATCGGTTTTAGGTTCAATAAGGCGAACTATCGAATTCCAGAACAAAGAAATACTTTAAATATTATTTCAGACAATTTTTATTTCTGTACTTAAAAAAGGCATCAAGGTCTTAGAATCAGTCCAGAGAAAAGCTTCTAAATTGGTTCCAGAGCTAAAAGAGCTAAGCTATTCAGAAAGATTAGCTTCATTGAATTTAACCAGTGCAGAGACCAAAAGATTAAGAGGGGATCTTATCGAGATGTTAAAAATTATAAAAGGACACGACAAGATTAACTGGTTTGTACCCCTAGTTTTCAAGATTAATCAAAAAAATACGAGTCGTCCAACCCCTAGATATCATGATTTTAAGTTAGAAAGACAATTGGTAAACACTGTCAGCAAAGATTTAATTTTTTCAGCAACAGAGTGGTCGATATTTGGAATCGACTTGACAGAGTTGTTGTTAATTCAGATACAGTTAATGTTTTTAAAAACAAAATTGATAAACTTGATTTAAACAAGATATTGTGAGGCTAAACCTCGTTCGATGTGCTAACACATTATAGCTTTCATTTTATTATTATCATTATTATTATTATTAAGTTACTAGAATAAAATCTAAATTTATTAAATATCCTTAAAAAATCGAATTATTTTTTTGGTAATTAGCAGACTTGGGAAAAAAATTTCTTTAAAAAATTCTCAAATTTTATTAGAAATTCTAAAATTTGAATTTAACTGATTATAATCCATGATATTAAAAAAAAGTTATTTCTTAACGGAGAAAGGCATTTAAAATTATTTTCAAAAGAGAGGTTCGAGTATCCTAGTAATTTCTAAGCAACTGTATAAGCCATTCGAAAAATCAAACTAAATAATTCGCACTCAAACTTTTTACTATTCTTAAATGTTTATGATTTATTACTTGCTTTTATAGCTGTCCTTAACGATAAGAAAATGAAGTAAACCACAATTTATTTTCTTAATTAAATTGTCTAATCTTTTATTTGCAAGAGATAACTCAGCTGAAAGTATCGAAGAACAGGTTAGAATTATAACCGAGTCATCGCGATCAAGACTACATGAATTCTTTGTTGACTACGATCGTCTCAGAAGCGGCTACATAACCAGTAAGTCAATAAATCAATATCCATACAAAATTTAAATATGTTTTTGATCAGAAACTCAATTCCAGCGTATCCTGGATCAAGTGCTTAAGTCTTCGCTTAGCCCTGAACAAATTGATGTACTTTCAAATAAATATGATCTGAAAAGAAATTCAACTGTTAATTATCGAGAATTTTGTCGCAATGTTTACCGTGAATTTCCCCAAGACGATCTTAGAACCAAGCCTGAAAATAATATTTCCAAGAATCCTGAATATCTTGGCACATTTAGGTCTTTACAAAAGCTTAATTCAAGCGAGGAGCAATTGCTTGACGGACTTTTATCTGATCTAAACTCGTACTATTCGAAAAAAAATGTTGATCTTTTACCTAACTTCAGAGACTTTGATAGAAATAATATTGGTATAGTTACTGAGAGTCAGGTAAATGAAGTTCTTTATTTCAATTTTGGTTTTTAATTTTTACAAAGTTTTTGAGAGTGATGACTGAGCCCAACATGAATCACGAGGAGCTTGGTCTTTTGATACGAAAATATCAACAGCCGGGTGTAAAATCAATGGTTAACTACCTGAATTTTTATAATGATTTAATGAGTAAATCAGAGCAAAAAGGAGAATTATCAAAATTTTCTGAGCCAAATTTGACCAAAAAAGAAGTAAGCTATTTACATTTGTGGATGTTTTCTAAATATTCGATAAAAAACTGAAGACAAGCAGCAAAAGAAAACTTTGTTTTTTTTAAGCTTTTTTCAAAGTTTTCTTCTAATTTTTAAATGTAAAAATTAATATATTAAGTGGAGCACTATCGAGTAGAACCATGAATTATATTAATTATATTAGTTTTCAAAATTTTTGAAATTATTACCAATTAATATTATTATGTTTAATTATTTTAACTTTTTTTGATGCATTTTACTATTTTGTACTTTTAACTACTACTATCGCAGAAGCTTTTTTTAAAATTAAATATTCAATGCTTAACTTTGTCCGCAAAACTCTTAAAATATGTTATTGATGTAGAATTTTTTATAAAATCTGGTTGTAGCAAAAAAATTTATTTGCCTCTGCATTAATTTTTTGATAAAAAAATATTAGAATAGCTTTTTTTAATAATAACTTTTGAGCATGATCATTTAACTTAAATCATAAAATATATTAGTATATTTTACGGTATAATATCATTATTTAAACATATTTAAGTTAAAAAAGAACAGTAATTTCAGAAGAAATTAAGATAAGAAGTTTTCGTTAGTAATATGATATTTATATTTTATGATCTTATTAAAATATAACATAATATTTATATTTTATAGTTGCTGAAGTTGAATTCGATGTTTGTTGGGTTGTTTTCGATCTCTTTTTTTCTCATTTTTGAAGCTCTCTTTTGCATCTTTCTGAATATAGTTTTGTTTTTTATTCTCTGATAATAATTTATAGATTGTACTTATTATGAAATAGACATTTATTAATGTCTTTCTATATGGTAACTAAGTCTAACCGTATGCCCTATTTTTTTTGTTGCATATTTCGGGCAATGAAAAATTTCTAAAACATTTACATTTTTCGAAAATTTTTCGAAAAAAATTGTCTTGGGAATTTTAGAACTAAAAAAATATTAATAAAAATAAGATTTAAAAAAAATTTGGCCGGCCATTTCACGGTCGGTCCGTCAGTTGGCCGCGGCTTGGCCGGCCAGGCACGGTCATTGGCCGTTAAATGGACCGGCCGTTTTTTGGCCGCTTGCACAGCCAGCCACGGTCTCGGCCATTTTTTTTTTCTGGCCGGCCACGTGGCCTCTCGACCTGCCCCCAACACTAAAATTTTTAGATTACTAAATAAGTTGTCTTTGTGAATTTTAAAACTTAAAAAATATTAATGAAAATTAAGATTTAAAAATAATCTTATCTTTTTAAATATCTTTTTTTTTTTTAATTTCCATCAGATTTAGTGAAAATTATTGACTATTTAATAAAATAAAAAAATAAAATTTTAAAGGAAAAAATGTTATCAATTTTTTCTTTGATTTTGATATTAAACGGAGTGTAAAAAACCTCTCGACCTTGTAACGTTTTTTTAACTTAAATTTTTTCCTTTATTAGGAAGCAATTCTCTCGATTCAAGAAATAATTGATAGAATATCAATAGCATGCCATAAAGAAGGTATTAGAACAGTTGATTTTTTCAGAGATTACGATCGACTTCGAAGTGGTGTTGTGACTGATCGGCAATTTTCAACTGCATTATCCTTGTCGGTCAAAAAACCAGCCCATTTGTCCGACGATGACATAAGGCAATTGATCGAGTATTGTAGAAGAGGTGATGACCGGTGTGACTACAAGATGTTGATTGATACTGTAGAAAATGTTTTTAATATCCCTGATATGGAAAAAAAACCTCTGGCTAAAGTAATCCGTCCACCTAATGGTCTTTTATCGAAGGTAAAAAATAAATCCAGTCTCATATCGAATCAGTTCAAAGATTTATCTCTTATTTTTCTTTAAGAATTTAAATGGAAATTTAACCCCAACTGAGGAAGAAATTGTCCAGCGCACTCTAAATGACATTGGTGAACGAGTTAGAAAATTTAAGCTTCAACTGTTTACTTATTTTAAAGATTTTGACAGAGTATAAAACAAAAATTAAAATTTTTAATAAAATTTATTTATTTATTTTAAGAGTACAGCATTCACCAGAAATGTGACCAAAATTCAGTTTGGCAGAGTTTTGTCAACTTTGGGTCTTATGCCATCAACTAAAGATTTCGAGTTATTGTGCAAAAAATTCGAAGATCCAGTGACTGGTGATGTTAACTATCCTGCTTTTTGTCAGGGAGTCGATGAAGGTTTGAATAAAAATTAAAAACATTGTATTTAAATAAATATTTTCTTTATTAGAATATGTTGGAAGCATAATAGATAATGTGGAATTCAATGACGAAAACAAAAAAGAAATAGTTAAAAAAGAATTTCCCTTGGATATTTCTTCAGTCGATTTGAATGAACTAATGGGTCGAATTAGGAGTCATTGCTTATCTAATCGAATTAGAATTAAAGAGTTTTTTCAGGATATGGATCCATTAAATTCTGGTTATGTGACCAAAGCTCAATTTGTACGCTGTCTAAGCTCATTTGGTTTAAGCTCGATAGGATCATTTAATATCAATAAGGTTCAAATTGAAGCTTTGTCTCATGAATACAAGCATCCAGATGATTTGAAAAAAGTTAATTGGAAAAAGTTCGAGGAAGATGTCGAATCGGTTTTTACAATTAGAAATTTGGAAAAAAACCCAAATATTTTGGTGCCAAACTCGGAAATATTTCTGATGCCACCACCTGGAACAGTTAGCTGGAAGGATAATGAAAATTTGAACAGCACTGAAAATTACAATGTAGTGATTGATCAGCTGCGTGAAATTGTAAACCAACGTCGAATTGACTGCTGGCCTCCTTTCAAGGACTTCGACAAGCTCAACAGAGGCCACGTTACCAGTCAACAATTTCAACAATGTCTTGCCAAACTCAGCCTGCCAGTCTTTGACAAAGATGTCCAAATACTAGAAGCCAAATACATGGATAATCTTGGTTTTAATTATTATGAATTTTTGGGCAAATTACAACCACATCCATCTGCTGTTCCCAAATACAAGGAGTTCAGAGCTGAATTGGCTAAATTAAATTCCAAAAATACCAATTACGAAACCAATCCATTTACAGATATTCAATCTATATTGATTAAAGTAAAAGATCAGGTAAAAATAATAGAAAAAATTAAATGAATTAAAAAAAAATTCAATTTTAAAATTAAGGTTTATAAAAAAAGAATTAGTATTTATGAATGGCTAAGAGATCATGACAAATTAAATTCAGGAAAATTACTTAAAGATACCTTTAAACGTGCAATAAACTTATGTAATCTGGATTTGGAAAAAACAGAAATTGAAATGATTATAAACTAGTAAGTTGTTCAATTTAAAAAAGTATTCAATTAAAAAATATATATTTTTATCAGAGTTGTATAAAAGTCACAAGTCTTGTATTAGACTTGTTTGAAATTTTCTTTCCTGACTTTGGTACAAGTCTTATTATAATGATAATTATTATTACTATTATTTATTTCTTAAAAAATACCACTTAATTGTTTTGATAGTTTAAACGATATCATACTTACATAAAAATAAATAGAAACTTAGTGATAAAATTTAATCCTTAAGAGAAAAATAAAAATTTGATAAAATTTTAAAAAATCAAAAATTTTTGATTTCTTTAAATTCAATATATAAATTAATAAGAGGCAAAAATTCATTTACTTTGATTTTTAGCTATACAAGTAATAAAGATGAAAATTATGTTGAGTACAAAGATTTTTGTCGAGAGGTTGAGAGAGCATTCGGTAGTGACCAGCTGGAGAAAAATCCACTCATTGAGTCGAATCAGCACAAACCGCAAATATTCTATGACGCCAAGAATTTGAGTCCTGACGACCAAGACAGAGTAATAGTTGGACTTAAAAGAATAGCTGAAAGAGTAATAAGCTTAAAATTGTTTTAATTTATTGTGATTTAAAATAAAATTATCCATAAATAGGTGAGAGCTAACCGAATGCAGTTGTTTCCAAGGTTTGAAGATTTTGATCGAGTTAAAAATGGAAATGTATCAATAAATCAATTTAGAAGAGTATTGAATGATCTAAATCTGGTATCATTATTAACCGATTTGGAACTTGATTCGATTATTAAAAAATACTCCATACGAGTTGGAACAAACGATGATGTAAATTATGTTTCCTTTAGTGACAAAATATATGAACTAGGATCTTTTGAATATCGTAGACCCTAGGATCTTTTTTGTATTAATTATTAAACAATTAATTTAAAATATTTTACTTGAATCAATAAAGTCTCAAAAATAAGTTTTTATTCAAATCAAAAATAAGAAAAAAGTGGAACTGCTTTATCTAAATTTAAAGCATATTTTTCGGGTTCTTTGCTGTCAGATGTGCAAATCGATGTTTAAAATAAAAAATTTGAAATGTTCGAAAACATAAAATTTTTATAAATTATTTTAAAATTATTTATATCTTTAATTTTTTTATAATTGTCTTTAAGAAGTAGAAGTATAAGATTTATAATGAAAAGTATGTTCTAAACAAATGAAAATTTAATACATTTATAATTCAACAAATATTTTCTTCTTTATTTTTTTTCCTATCTGATTACTAATTTATAATTAACAAAGCATTACACTTTAAATTTTTTTAAAAATACTCAATTAGATTTCCAAAAATCAATATATTCAAAATGCTATTAAATGCTTGAGATAAAATTTTGGAAAATTTTAAGGTAATGATCATTTTTAAAGGCTTATTTCTAATTTGCTAAAAATTTCTTTTAACTTGCTAAAAATTATTATTGTTTATTTCAAAATAATTACGCCTCCTCTGAGATTAAAATAAGTAAAAGGATGAATTTAGTTTTTTCCGAAGATAATTCAGAAGTTAAATTTTTTCTCAACAAATATTTAACTTGATTTCAAAGATGTATATTCTAATTGAAAATTGAAAACAAGCTTTAAATTCTGCACTTTACTTTCCATTTTTAGAAGGATATAAAATATTTGAAAAAAACTTAAAAGGTATTATACAATTTGATCACTAATAATTTGTCTCATGCCATCCAGCAGGATAACACAATCATCTCCTTTATGGTACCTTTTTGAGCAACGATTCAGATCTGTCACAGAGTTAACTTTATTGGTCTTCTACACCGCAAATATTATCCAGTCTTTTCCCTTTTTTTATGATGAAAGGGGTTGAGACCTTTACAAGTTTAATTGGAAAAAATTAAGGAATATATTTTCATTAGAAAAAGGGAATAAAAAATATTTTTATTACTTTTTTTAATATAATTCTCTTCGCTAATTTTTCCTACTTAAAAATGTAAAGGTTGGAAATTGAGAATTCTTGTCATTTTTGAAAAGCTCAATTTCAATTAAAAAAAGTTTTAGGCTATTTACCATATTACCAAGGTAGAAATGCATATCGGATATATATTAATTTAAAAAAAGTGTTTAATTATTTTAATTTTTTGTTTATTTTGTCCTTAAATTCACAGTGCCGACAAATAAAAGTTCAATTTTAATTTAGTAAAAAAATTTAAAGACCAGCTTTCTTAGCAACATGCCATTTTAAATTTATAAAATAATAATTATTGCTTGAAATATAAAAACCATCATTTTATTTTTGAAAAGATACTCGTTTTTTGTTCGCTATTTGAGAAAAACTCTCGATAGAATCAAAACTATAATGTTTGTTTAAAGATTTTGATGATTTTGACATTTGAGGTTTGTGATAGATAGGCATTTTAATTGATTTCAAAATTTGTTCAGCTTCTTCGGTGTGAGAAAAGCTGTTTCCATACTTTTGAATGTATTCATCAGGATCAACTTTATAAACCCCAAGATTAGTTATTCTGCGTTCGATTTCAACATTCGGTGATTCCCAGTTAATTAAAATATTTTTCTGACTTTGGTACAACGGAGTTGGATTAGGAACTTTTTCTATGATTACTTGTCTCTTTAGCTTTTTTTGAGGTAACCATTTATCGATTATAATAGTTCGAGGTTTTGGAGGGATTGGAGGAAGTTTTTCCACAATTACGCGTCTTGGCGGAGGAGGCAGAGTTTTTCCCGCTATTTCAATAATTTGTCTTTCTACTTTGGGCAGAGGACTAGGTGGTGGCTCTCTTATAAATAATGGAGATGGAGTTCTGGGTTTCGGTGGAGTTTGCCTAATAAAAACTGGAGGACCTGGAGCAATTTGCTTATCAGGCAACTTACGAATGATCAGATCTCCAGGCTTGTCAGGCTCTGGCGGTTCTAAATATCGCACACCAATATGCTGAATATATTTCAATGATTCTTGTGGTTTTTTTGATATCTCAGTAAATGGTTCGCGACTAATCGGATACTGGTCTATTGGTAATTGAGGAAAAAAACTTGGTTCACATTTTTTCTTACAAGTATTTTGCGGTTTAATCATTCTTTTTTTGTCGGTAATCAAACCAGGAATGATAGTTTTGTTATGTTCATTTTCTAAGAATAATTGATGTGAGTATTCAACATTGAAGTCTTTGTTCATTTCAGAGAAATAGATGGTTGGAAAAATGCAATGATTTTTTATAGACAAATTTCAGGCGTATTTTTCTCAAGTTATAAAATCGTCTCAAAGCAAACTCAATTGAATAGCGATTTGAATGGAATTTTAATTTTCAGTCAAGCAATCTTCTAAAATAATTATTAGGTATTTAACAATCATTTAATTGTGATCAATAAATAAAAAATAGTTTTTAAATTAGACCTTTCTTTCTAGATAATTGCAAACGTATGCTTTTTTTAGTTGAAATTGAAAAAACTAAAATGGTTTTATTCTAAAAATATTAGTAAAGATGTTTACATTTGAATCATCGGAAAATATAACAAACTTTGATATTTTAACATTTTTTCCTATCCCACGTCATGCGAATGAAAATGGAGATGAGGCTCAGTGAATTTTAAATAATGGATTCATCAGCAAATTTTTAAAGGTTCAATATATTATTAGTAGGTTTAAATCAAAAAAATTATCAATTAAAAAATTCTCAAAGCTATAAAGAGTTTTCCTGTTTTAATTTTTCATAAATTTTTCTAAATTAAATAAATATGACTCAAATTTAAATAAAAAATAAGATCAGAAAAATTTAATAGATTAATCTACAACTATTTTTTAAATTTATTCGGTGTTCAATAAAATTCTTTCCGATCTGCATCAAATTGACAATTTTGAATGAATTTTCGACATTATTTGTAAATTTTAGAATAAAATTTTCAATTTAGATCTTTTTTTTTAATATAAATTTTTTTTTGAAAATAATTAAAAAAATAAATCAGAGAAATATGATAATAAATCATTTGGGTTCACTATGGAAAGTCATGTTGGAATAATCATTGATACCAAAACTGTTATTGTCAACGATGGAGAAAACAAAGATGACTGGCGAAAATTTTTGATTTTGGTTTCAAATATTGCTAAAAATTAAATTTTATCATCTTGAAAAAACAAACAAATTTAATTTTTCGAACTCTAAAATCAACATTTTACAGAAAAATTTTTTCACTTTGATAATTTAATTAAACTAAAAAATTTAATTGTTAATTTTAAATAAAAATAAATAAGGCATCTATTCAATAAAAAAAAGAAGAAAGAGTGAGGTAGTAATTACACATGGATTCGGGTATTCGATATATCTTAATTATAAATACGCTTTGTATTCCTCCACCAGTTTGACAACCGATGGAATAGAATGATTCAGTGACTCAACATAAAATTTCGATTCGAAGCTTTTACTAATTAAAGTTAATTAAACCTTATCAGTCAAAAATTTGAAAAGTTAGAAAGTTACGCTGAAGACTAGAATGGTTCAATTTTGGCCCATGCATGTTTTTTGGGTTTAATGCAAATAGAATTTTAAATTTAAATTTATTTTAGATCTATTCTCAAATAATAATTTATTGTTTTAATTGTTTTTCAGTTAAATCTGCTAATGAACAACTTTTTAAAATTTGAAATTATTGGTCAATATTCTTGTTTATATGAAAGTCGTGGAGGTAAGTTTTTAAATTCTTTTGTCTCAAAATAATTTTTGGGCACTACCACGCTACATCGAAAGCTTTCTTATCGAAATAAGATAATAATTTTGGAGAAAAAGTTCAAAATTTTTTTTTAGAATAAATATATAGAATATTTTTCACAGAAAAATTAACATTGAAATTGTATTTCAATTTGGCGAGCAAACATGACTTTTTGAATGTATGTTCATTCCAAAGCTTGACTTAAGTTCATCCAAACTCCTTATTACTTGTGGTTCCAGTGAAAATGCTGAGTGAAATTGATATATTTTTACAAAGGACTCTCGATCCATCGAAATCGTCCTAAAGCCTATGTTCCAACTGAGACGCTCGGTGAAACCGAATAAGACTATACTAGTCGCGAGTTTCAGTTCCACGACAGTAAAAATATTGCCTTCGGAAGTATCCATCAGTCGAACTACTTCCGGATTAATAACAGCATGCTTTGAAGTGGAAAATCTGTCTGATAAATTAAATGAAGCTGGTTTATCTAGATCAAATGAGACAATGATTTATTTCATAGTATATAACTAACCTTTCTTATCACAAAATATCTTTTTTCCATCGTCACTCGTTTTAAATTTAAGCATACGTACATTTATTAAGCTTTATTTTTATTTTTTGATTTTAATTTACTTAATTTTTATTTTTGTATTTTTTGTATTTTTTTTATTATAATCGAATTGTAAACTTTTTAAAAAATTTTTACAAGGCAAAAGAATAGAAGAATACAATTTTTTCAATGAATTTAATTTTTTTCTATGTTTAATTTTGTGAGTAAAATAACGTTTTTTTAAACGACTGATTTTTAAATTTCATTATTTTCTTATAATTCTCCCTCCCCACACCAATTCTATAACTTCTTCTTTGGTCTTGAAGTTCGCCACGGTACAGTAGAAGCTCTCAAAATGAACATCCTCAAATGTGAACAGCCCTATAAGTGAACACAAATTTCTTGCGACCGACCAAAATGAATCTTTTTACATGGCATAAAATCCCTCAAATGTGAACACCCTCAAATGTGAACGTTCGGTATGTGAACATGAAAAATTTAGAAAAAAGTGAACAAAAAACTCGAAAAAAAATTTATTTACAGTTAAATTCAAAAATTTTTTTTAATATCTTCATAATATACATGACTTTTAAATTTATAATACATATTTTATTTAATTTTTAAAATAATCTTCGATTTTCGATTGTTCAACATTGGCCACATCAACTAAATTGCTCTCGAAAGTCATAAATTCTTTACATAAACTAGGGTGATTATTAGTTAAATAAGATCTTATTTCTCCAATCATACTCGTTTTATAGATTTCTATGTCATATTTTTGTTTAAGTATTTTATTAACTGCTCCAAGTGATAATTTAAATTCTTGTGCTAAACTCCGTTGAGAACTATTTTTTTGACCTGCTACTTGAATAAGACTATATTTTTCTTCCATGGTTAGTTTATTATAGTTATTCAACTTGGATGCTGACATTTTTCTAATTAGAGATTAATTTTGAGATTCAAATTTTTGCATTAATTTTATCATCATTCAACTGATACTTAAATGAATACATGGTCTTATTTTTATTTTTATTTTTGTTTTACACAAAAATTAACTTAACATTTATTAATCTCACAAAAGTGAACAGTTCACTTTTGAGAGAGCATCCTCAAATGTAAACAGCCCTATGAATGAACAAAAATCCCTTGCGACGGCGAGTGTTCACTTTTGAGGGATTCTACTTTATATAGAACTTCGGGTAAAACTTATTTTATTTTTAAACCTCTATTACTTTTGACTTACAATTAAAGACCTCAAATTAGACTCGATACTAAGAATAACTCTGGACCGATCATTAAACGTCCAATTAAGTCTCTGTTTACACAACTTTCATCTTTTTTGTCTATCTTTTATGTTTAGAAGGGGTTTTCTGACGGCTGTATGAGACTCTCAACTTGTTAAATTTTTAAGGAATTTAGTTAGAGACTTTTGTAATCTAAATACTATAATTAATTAATTTTAAATCAACTGAAATTTTATTTCTTTTTTAAAATTACATTCAATTATTAATAGCTCTTTAATTATGTTTGAAGAAAAATCTCAATTTATTTTAATTTTGCTCAACTTTTAAATTGCTGATGCTTTAAATAATCAGTTTATTAACAGCATATTGAAAAAATATTATTTTCAAATTTCTAATTGAAGAGTCACTAAATAGCGAATTTAATTAAATCCGATTTCTCTTATTTTAAAACTTGAATTTTAAATTTTCACTCATTACTTGACATTCATTTAGTTTTTAAATTTTCAAATAATTCAAATTTTTATTTCAAGTTTATTAATATTAATAAGGAAAAAATACCTGTTTTAAAGCCATACTTTCTTTTAATGCATTTCTAGGAAACTAAGGAATACAACCGCAGAACTTTGGCTTTAGGTGACTTTACTTATTAGCAGCGATGTTAATCAAGATTATAATTAAATTTTTTTTACCAATGTCTTAAATCACCTTGGTTTCGAAGAACAAACATTTTGACTAAACTCAGCTATTTTAAGATTTTACTTTTTAATTAAATAAACTCTCTTTATTAGAGAAAATAAATTTTTTCAAATTGCCATTTTCTATAGAATTTTGATTGTTATTCTAAAATTTTTAAATATACAATTGGCTGAAATCAATTAGTCTTTTTTATTTCAATATAATCAATAAGTTTGTGACTTTTAAAAATAGAGAAATTGTTAATATACAGTAATTATTGTTCGCAGACTTTAAATGAAAACTGAAAATAACGAAAAACTAAATTACAATCAAGCTCCTCTAAATAGCTGGTTTCGACAACAGGGAGGAAAAACAAGTTCTGATTTAACTGGGCCACCAATTAAATATTCTCATGATCTCATATTACCAAGTATTAAGACCTGCATTAATCAAGGTAAAGAAATTGATTTTTCTATTCAGAATAAGAGAGTGGTTTTTTCCTCATCAGAGTATTCTATAAAGGTTCCAAAACTTGAACGAGAATGCAAAACACCTCAACAATCAAATTATTATCAAAAATGTATTGATGATGTTTACAATTGCAATAAGCCTGACAAAATGAACTTAAAAATTCCACGAGAATTAACATACGTCAGATCGATTCCAAACATTAAATACATTACTGTCTGTTCAGGTAAAACTTTCAAAAATGTATGGCAGCTGATTGTAATTAACAAAAAATAAATTTTGATGTCATCTAGTAAAAATGTATTAGCAATATTTGTGTATGTAAAATAAAAAATATTGAGTGATTAATTTAATATTTTTCCTTAAGCGTTTAAAGTTAATCAAATATTTTAATGTTATTTTTTTTATTTTTTTACAAATTAAATAAATCATAAAAAAATTGAATTGTGTATAAATCAATTATATCAAGACCTGAAAATGCTTCCAAAAATCAAATGTCTTTCGAATCAATAATATTTATGCATCTTAGAAGTTTAAAACAAAAACACTTTTTGAGTCAAGTAAGACTTAGCTGATTACTTTCAAGTTTAAATAAAAATTCAATTTTTTAAGACTACTAAATCGATTAGTTTTAATTATAATAAATATTTTAGAAATCTAGCAAACAAAGAAAAAAAATTAAACAGTAAATTTTATTTATCTTAACAGAAACTGAACAACTTAACCAAAATTTACTTATAAAACTATATTCTAAAAACTGCTCCTAATATCCAGAAGCAAAATCTATTTTAATTCCAAATATAGCAGCTTATTTAAAATATATAGGCTTTAAGACTCAAATCATAAAATTCAAATATACTAAAAAAGTATATATATTCTGAAAGAGCATAAAATTCTTTACATGCTTATGTAATTTAGAAAAAAAAAGGGTATGGCGGTTGTTTGTTTGCTAAAAAAAGGAAAAAATGTGTTTTTTATGGTTTAAATCGTATCTCCTCCGAGGAATCAATTATGACCCAACTTTTTTTTTTTTTTAAAAATCTAGACAAAATTCTGAACAAATCTATGGTTTTATTTTTTTACTTTATTGCTTTATTTTTCTTAAAAAATCTCTTCAAATCATCTGATTTTTAACAAATTTGTATATTAATATTCTATTGATATTTTTTTTCAAATTTTTCGAGGGCGTAGATTATGAATTTTGAGTCAAAAATGTGAAATTCAGATAGCACTAAAGTTTTGAATTTCGTGAACTTTATAAAAATACTTTTCTTATTATATTTTTATGAAATTAAAAAAAAAATTTTCATAAAAATTACAATTTTTCGAGAAAAATTTGAATTTTTTCAATAAATATATCTAAAAAATTTGGATAATTTACATATTTAATGTTAAAAAAGGTAAATTTTCGAATCGTAACAGCTTTGTAATTTATTTAGATAGTTTTTTTTTTAATTCTATTTTTTGTGGAATGGCTGAATCCTTATTGTAATGTTTTTTAAAGATTTTTTAAAATTTTTAAATTTATATTAACACCGTCTTTTGACCAATGTAAAAAATGATTATCCCTTGGATCCTAATCTATCAAAGGATCAGAATGAGAATAAGGCTTTCTTAATTATTTTTAGAGATGCTTTGAAGAAGATGAACATTGAGAGACAATTTTTTATGATTTGAAAAAAATTTATTTGAACTAATTTAAATATTGAATAAGACCAAAGTAATAATAAGTAATATTAAGGAATAACACAAATGCGAGGATATTCTTTCTTCATTGCCATGTCAATAGCATCAGGTAATTCTTTTAAAGCATAATTTCTGGGAGATATCAGTTTTTCGAAAGGATATTTATGAATTGAATTTTTCAAAAATTCAACTGATTTTTTCAAATGCTTTCCTTGATAATTATGAACGCCCCTTAATGTTAAACACTTTCGAATCAATTGTTCTCCAGTTATATTCAAACTTGTTTTTGGATGAACCATTCCTGCAAATATATAAGCACCGCCAGGCTTTAATAGTCGTATTCCATTTGGAATTACATCAGAACTTCCACACACTTCAAAAATGCAATCAATTTGGTTGGTTTCAGATTCAAGTTCGGCATCTTTTAAATTTTTTTAATTCAAATTGAAACTAATTTTTTTTGTCATTTTTTGATTAAAAATACCTTCAAAAATCGGAATCCCTCCAAAACTCTTGATTAGATCGCCTCTTGCTTTCTTGTTTCCAGTACAATAAACTTTTCCAAATCCTATTTCATTTAGCAATGCACAGCCATATAATCCGAGCATTCCATCTCCCTTTAATTATTGAGAATTAAAATATTGGATTTTTTTTTATATTGGATTTTTTACTTGAATTAAAGCCTTCTTTTTTGATCTCTTTACATTTTCTGGCATTTGATCTACACAATTTACCATTGTAGCAAGAGCGCAGTTAATTGTTGACGCTAATCCATCATTTATTTCATCTGGTATTTTTATAACATCTGTACCTGATCGAATGATAATGTGAGATGCGTAGCATCCATTGAAGCCGGTGCCATTGCTCATTGCAGCATGACCGTACTAACATTTTAATTTTATTAAATTTAAATTAAAATTTAAAAAAAATTACCTTGAAAAGTTTTACACATTTTTGACTTAGATCATTAAGACAAAATTCACACTCTCCACAGGTGTCAGCTATTGAAAAAGTTGCTCTATCACCAATTTTTAGCTCAAAGTTATTTCTTTTATGATTAATAACTTCTACGCAAGCTTCATGGCCCAAAACGCTTGAAAAATTAAATTAACTAAACATTTCATACTTTTTAATCACCAATAATAGTTTACCTTGGAGTTGGTTCTTTTCTAGTACCACATACAGTGTGTATATCTGATAAACATATTGTAGCTGCTCTTACTTTTACCAGAACTTCACCTTCTTTTAATTCAGGAAGATTTAACTCGGATTCCATTTCAAAAACAGGTTTCGCATCAGTTCCATTAAATACATATCGCTGAACAGAATTATCTGACTTATTTAAAAAAAATTGAATTACTAAATTGAATTAATTTAATGATTGTTTAACAAGAACCAACCATTTTCTTATGGAAAATACGTGATGAAAAAAATATGTCTTTGGGAATTAAGAAAGAATTCTTAAAACAAGTGTTTAAAATTAACTTTTGAATATTCATTATTAATTTAAAATTGGTCCAGTATCTAAAAAAGGTGATTTTGTCAAGAAATTGAGAAAAAATATAAAATAAAATAAAGAGGATTTTTTTTTGAAATTTATAATAGTGGATTTTGTAAGTAAAATAAAATAACAAAAATTTTCTTTTAACTTGTTTAATTTTATAAAGCATATATTTAAAAATTAGAACCAAAAAATAAAAAGAAAAACTAAAAAGGAAAAGAATTTGATTAATTAGAAAATTTGCCAAATCACAAGTTTTCATTTAAATATAAACAGGTGCATAGAATAATTCACGTATGCGAATGAATCTCATAAATATTTTTACTTATGTGGCTAAATATTAAAATATAAATATTTAAAGGCAGTCATTTAAAAACTTTAAAAAAGCATTAAGAAATTATTCATTTGGTCTCTATCATAGTTTATAATTTTAATCATAATTCATAAATTCTTTAAATTTAAAATAATTTAAAAGCATGGAAATTTAAACTCAAATTATTATTTTGATTGTCGCTATTTTATTTGAAATTCATTAAAAAAATTATTTATTATCGAAAATAACTAAAATATGAATTTTTATATATGTCAGCTTTTTGGGATGACACACATATTTAAGAGTTTTTATTCATAATTAATTAGTTTTATAAATCATATTTCTACATGGTTTAAAAAATTGAGTAAATTTTAATATTATTATAAAATAATAATTCAATTTTAGAAAGGAATATACTAAAAAATTCAATTTTTTTTTTTTGAGGTAATTTTAAGGGATATAAACTCAAGATTTATATTTTTCTTTATTGGTAATTTTTCAACAAAAAAATCTTAAAGAATTGATTAAATCAACCAAATATGATTTTCCATGATTAAATTTGACATACTATCTGAAAAAAAATTATAGCTTATAATCCTTATAATACAGTTCCTATTTTTTAAAGGTTGTTATAACTTAGAAGTGAAAAAAAAATTAAGAAAATTACGTTTTATGAGATCAAATTTACAAAGAAAATATTTGATTTTTTAGTTATAAAAACAAAATAATTAAATTAAAAAATATAATAATGAATATTTATAATTTAAACAAAAAAATATTACTATTTTCGATAAATTGAAATTTTTTAAAAAAAAAGGGTTCAGCTGTATTTAATTTTTGGTTAGGGGACTTGAACATCCCTCAGCCCTTCTCTGGCTACGCCGTTGTTACCCAGGAGTATCACATGTTATATTGCCTCTCAATTTATATGCAAAGATAAGCAAAATTTATGCTTCGAAATGCTGAAAATTCCATTTTATCCATAAGCTTATATAAATTCCTTAATTATTAGCCCAAGCCTGATGGTTTGGGCTAAATAAATAAAATAAAAATTCCATTCGTAGAACTTTAGATCGGTCTTCAAATATAGCTTTAAACACATTGTACTCCTATTAAACTGGAAACTTAAAAAAAAACTAGAAATTAGATTTTTAATAATAATAGATTTCTAATTTAGTCTGGACTCAGCTTATAAAAATTTGGAGAAGAATTAAAAGATAAATTTCAAAAATTTTTGCTTTTTTTATTTCTTAGTAAAATGGTTTAATGATAAAAACGAGTCATAAATAAATAATCTTAAAAGCTTTTAGAATTTTTTTCCGATTTCATGGCACTTAACACACATAGCTCTCACTACCAACTCATGTAAACATTATCCACATGAAGCCTTTTGGCAACCATTGCATGTAAAGTTCGATTTATTTTTCATCGCATTTTCTTATTTGGCGTTTTACTTTACTTATACCATTTCCCCTTATTCCTGGTGGTGGAGTAATTGAATTTGATTGGCTTTTTTGACGTTTCTTACAGCTGACGGTGTTGATGGCGTAGAAGGTGTTGTGCTTGGGTTAATTGGTTCAATTTCAAGAATTTAGTCAGCCAATAATATCAAGCAATAACAAGTAGTAATAAGATTTATATTTCAAAATTAAACTAACAAACACTTTTGAAAACAACAATTTAAGACATATTAGAAGTCGTTCGAAAACCCGAAGGCATTTAATGATATTTTTTTTACAGAGAAAAATTTCTGATTTTTTTTTTAATTGATTGAAATCCTTTAAAATATACTTATGCTAACAACTTTTGAGAAAATTGTGACACGAGAAAAAAAAGAATATTTTATCGAGATAAAAAACAACAAAAAGGGTTCGAAAAACACGACGGTAATTAGAGTGTTATAAGAAAAGTCTCAAGTCAAGTCCAAGTCCGGATTTTTTTTTTCAAAAGTCCGAGCCAACGACTTTTTTTTAAAGAAAATTCCAAAAAATAAAAACTTTTGAAAAAAATTCCAGGCTTGGACTTTATTTTGGGGCTTTTAAATAACTCTGCTTATTGAAAATCGTTTTTAAAATGGTTAATATATAAATCCATCTTGATAAAAAACTAAATTATCTATAAAAATTATTAAAATTATATATTTCAGATATTTTATTATATTTTATTTAAAAAAAAAAAAATTAGAATATTTACTTATTTCAGATGATTTTTCAGCAAAATGTTGATAATTTTTTCTTAAAAAATTTTTAGAAATCATCATCAACTCTGCTTGATTACATTTTTGGTCATTTATATTTTTTCCCTTTTTCAATTTTCCCTCTTAAACTTTTTCCCTCTTAACATTTTTCCCTTAATTTTTTTTCCCTTTTTTTTTTATTCCCTTTGTAAATATTTCCCTCTGTAATTTTTACCCTCTTAATAATTTTCCCTTTTTTGGGCGGTGTTAATTAAAAAATAATTAAAAAGCATCATAATTAAATTAAATTTTTATTTGCAAAAAGAATCATTAAAAAAGAAATTATTAACCAATAAAAAAACTAAAAAAAATTTACCAAAAAACATTAAACGGAAACTTTTTGTTTATCACTTAGAACTTCAGCATAAAAATCATACAAAAAACCATATTTAAAAAAACTATTGTAAGCTACACGCATTAATCTTTGATCAAATAAAAAAAAATTTAAAAAAATTAAAATTGAATAAAAAAGATTTTTTGCGCCTAAGACAGGATCCGGTAATTACCATGTGGTAAACCCAAGAATTTGTCGTTTTCCCGCACCATAAACTGATTCATAACCGCGAAAAAAAAAATTAAAATAAGCATTTAAATTAAAACATGGATTAGAGTCTAATATTTAATTTTTACTGTAATTAATTATCTTTTATTTTTGGATTTAAATCAATTAGAAAGTCAATTTATTTTAAAATCAATTTATTTAATCTTTATTTTTTAAATTGGCTAAAATTATTTTATATTATGCAGAGGGAAAAACATTAAAAGGGAAAAAATTACAGAGGGAAAATTTTACAGAGGGAAAAAATTTAAGAGGGAAAAAGTTTAAAAGGGAAAATTGTAAAAGGGAAAAAAAATAAAAGGGAAAAAGTTTAAGAGGGAAAAATGCTACTAAATCTACATTTTTTGTGAACATTTGATCACATTATCGATATCAATTTTTCTTTTAATCTATTTAAAATCAAATATTTTTTTTGGGATGAAAAAAGACAATTTTTTTACAAATTTACATCTTATTTAATTTGTGTCTTTTTTGATAAAATTGTAACTAATTACTATGAAAACTCGGATATTTTATTTAAAATTGTTTTATCTATTTATCGCTGCTATTTCAAAGATTCTTCAAAATTTTTTGAAATAAAGTTGTCTGGCAAAGTTGGCTTTGTTTCTGCCAATCACAATTGACAATTGATCAATTTTTAAAAAATTATCTTTTATCTGTTAGGGCTAGATTTAAATAAATCTTAAAATTTAAATGAAATATTTTGACATTTTTTATATATTTTATTTTTAATAAAAATATGTTAACTAACAGTGAAATTAATTAATAAAATGTTTTTCTTAAATTAACAATTTTGAATTTTAATCATTTTTATTTGAATTTGCCTGTTTTTTAAGCATCAAATGTCTCTGTTGCTCAAGTAGTCCCTCCAAATGATCTGCTCGTTTACAAGCTGCTTCATATTGTTGTTTTAGGTTGCTAAATGTTTCGTCTTTTTTGGCAACTACTTGCTTTATTCTTTGAAAAAATAAATTAATTTCATTATTTAGTTAATATTATTTTTTTTTAAATTTATAAACATTACTTTTCATGAACTGTGTTGAGTTCGTCCGCTTTTTCCTTTTGAACTCTTTCTACTTCTTCTTTTTTTTTATCAATTTCGTATTGATGTCTCGATTTGAGCTCAGCCATTTCATGCTTTATTCGCTTATTTTCTTCATCAGTAAAAACCAATCTATCCGAAAATTCTTGTCTGATAATATCTGCCAAGCGATTTCTTTCTTCTTGCAGAGTATCAGTCACTTTTTTTATTGCTTCCAAGTCCTTTTCTTTTTGCTTGACTAAAACTTTAAGATGCTCATACTCGCCCTCTAGATCATTATATTTTGCTTTTAGGGTGTTAAACCTTTCCATTGTTTCTCTTTCTGATTTTTCCACTTCTTTCAATTCGGACTCGTATTTGTCCCGAATTCGTCTAATTTTTTTTTTTAATTTAAGTCAACTTTTTGAAAAAAAAATGAAAACAAAAAATACTTGATTCTATTTTCAGCAGTGCGTTCAACCTCTTCTCTTGAAACGTTGGTCTCCGATTCAAGCCGGGATATTACCATTTCAATTTCTTTATCTCTGTCCCTTCTTACTTGTTCCTTCAGTTCTCGTTCTTTTTGGTTAATCCAATTTTCCTTTAAAAAAGAAAAATAAAATTCAAATAGATGGATAATTTCAATAAAAAAATACTTGTTTTTTCATATAATTTTGTTCCCAAGTTTGTTTTTCTATTTCAAGCTTTTCTTTTAGATTATTCAGTTCATTTTGGTGCTTTTTCTCCATTTCTGCTTGTGTGGTAGAATATTCTTTTTTGATAGCTTCAATGCTGCTAAGATTATTTTCCTCGAGCATTCGTTTCAGTCGGTCCAATTCCTTGCGCTGAAATGATGCTTGCTCTGCTAGTCGGTTTTTTTCCTCTTCAATTTCGGCATACAAACGACGCCTTTGTTCCAAAAAAGATTTTTCTTCCTCTTCTAAACTTTTTTCGTATCGTTGTTTAGCAATATCTTTTTCTCGCTGAACGCTGGCTTCTTTTTCTCGCTCAAAATTGCCTCTTAGCTCTTCGGTTATCTTTATATAACGCTGTGCAGCTCGTTCATCAGCTTGCAGTAACTCAGCCTCATGGACAGCCTTGAGAGTCTTAATTTCATTCTTGTGCTTGTTTATTAGGGACTGTATTTCGGGCTCTAGGCCTTTTACTGTCATTTCCTTAATTTTTTTTGTCTTTTCTTCTATCCATTTTTCGCGTCGAATCTTTTCGGCTGCCTCAAATGTATCCTTGAGTTTCTGGGTGTCAAATTTATATCTGTCCTCTGTATTTCTCAATCGATCTGAATAGTTTTTTTCGCAATCTTTCAGTTCTTTTACCAATTTTTCACATTTTTCGCTCAGTGTCTTTTTATCGTCAATCAACTAAAATTAAAAAAATATCTAATAACTAATTATTTTGTACTGAATAATAATATTAATCAAAAGTGATTCGAATAATTTTAGGTACAAAAAAATCCAACTGATTTTATTTCTCTTTTATTTCTCTTTCATGGGACCTAAGTTCGTTCAATAAATAAAAATTAATGACTGAAGCATAAAAAAACACAAAAAAAGAGTAAATAAATTAAATAATCATCAATTTCTATCTTTCTATTTTATTATCTATCATTTTATTCAAATAACTTTACTAAAAAAATTGGATTTTGAATTCATGTTTTTTATCTTTTTATTAAAATAAAATTTTTAAATTTGCTATTTTATCTTTCTTTATGTTTTGTTCAACCTTCAAAATTTTTTAATAAATAAAATTTTTAAATTAAAAATTATATTTTTACGATTATGCATTTTAGTTTATTGGATTCCACTTCCGGATTTTTTCATATCAATATTCACGACAATTTTCCGTTCCGCATTTTAGGGATAACCCAAATTTAATTATTTAATATGTATAATTTAGATTTAAGGCGCTATCTTGATAAAAAATTTAGACCATTTTAATATAGAAGTAAAATAAATTGAAAAAAATTTCTAGTTCGTTTTCATGAAGACTTGGTTTTTATCTGGGAACTCAAATTTATAATCTGGGGTACAATCAAGAGCGTACTTTTTGAAAAACTTTTGGCCATTCTCCTATTTAACTAAATTGCTTGTTAAACCCAGGTGTACAAAAAACTGTTTTGTTAAAATGTTTAAATGAAAAAAAAATTATTTATTTAATTTACTTATTTAAGATAAATTACGATTTAAAATTAAAAAAAAAACAGCCAAAAACTAAACAAGTGATTAATTAAGCCAAAGTATTTTGATTAAACACTTTCTTTTTATTTTACTACTAAAATTAAAAATAAAAATTTTATGAAATATTCCATTAAAAACTTAAAAAACTGAAAATGAAAAAATGTAAGATTTTCTACATTTTGCTATAAATGCTGAAAATTAAAAGAGAATAATTATTTTGCCTTTACCTGAAAAAGATTTGAAACAGAACTAACTCCAACTTTAAGAGAAATTGGACAATTTAAAAAAATTGGCAAATATTTTTATCGTTAAAAAATAAACTTGACTTTAAAATCAAAACCTATGAATGAAAATATTTTGTCATGATTATTTTTTTCATCAATCGAGCATGTCAATCTTATTTATTTTATCCTTTTTTTTTAAATCAAATGAGGACTATAAAGAAGACACAAAGCCGTTCAGAAGAATCCTACGGGTACGTTCCTCAAAAATATTTTTTAAATAAAAATAATATAAAATCAATCAAGCTGTTTAAAAGATTTTGTAATTTTGTACTTGTGGTAAACAGATTCTAGTCTGTGTTCAACAGTTTTTAATTTTGAGGAACAAATAAACTCAATTTAGTAATCGATCTAGATCACATTAAATAAAATTTAAAAACTTATAGAAAAAAGTGTCATAGCTTAATAAGTGTAACTTGATAAAAATATTTTTAAGTCAAATGATGTTTATTTTTTTAAGAAAATTTTTCTTTTATTAAATTACTTGATCAATAAAAGACAAATGTCGCTTAATCGCTGTCTCGTAATCACTTTTTTGAGCTTCAAGTCTTATTTGCGATTCTCGCTCTGCTTCTTGCGTATACCGAATAGTAAGCTCTTTTTGTTGACTCTTCATTAAAAAATAAAATGATTAAAACAAACTTTAAGAAATCAAAAATACCAATGCTTTTTCTAAAGAAGTTATTTTTCGTTTTTTTTCCTCCAATTCTAATTCTAGTTCCATTAATTTATCAGAATTTTCTTCATTTCTTGGAGTCTTTTTGTTTTCAGAACCATAATCTTCTTCGACATTTTTTATATTTTTCCTCGACTGAATATTAAAATCAAATATTAGACTAAAAAAATAAATTCTAGCTAAACTACCGTTGTTTTGCTGATGTTAACTGAATCAGTTGTCTTTTTGGGGGGAATTTTGGCCTCAGTTTTGGTTATTTTTGTTGTTTTTTTTTCTAAATCCCTGGATGATTTTTTAGACGAGTCTTGAATAACATTTTTGTTTATTTTCACAAATTCACTAAAATAATCCTCATCAAATTTGTAATCTTTCATCGGTTTTGGTACGAAATCATGATCCTTGGATACCTCCTCATCCAAAAAAGACAAAATTGAGTTTATTTTTTCGCTTGTTTGGCTAGCTAGTGAAACATCCTTATTCGATGATGACACTTGACTTTCTTTTTCAAGCTGATCTAAGCTCAATAATAAATTTTCAACAGTTTTATTAGTATCCAATTTGTTTAACAATTCCGTGTCCGTATGTACAGATTCGGCAACAAGTGTATCATGTAATGAGTTATTGGTAATTTTATTTTTTTCAAAATTATCTCTGGGCTTTAGGTCTTTTAAAGAATCATTTTTTGAGTTGTTTGCCTTTGATAACTGAGAATTAAATGATGTTCTGACGGGTTTTTTATACGGAGAACTTTTTTCGACATTAAATTCCATTTTTTTTTTCATTTCAGATTTTTTTCGATTAAATAATCTTTAAAAAATTAAATTGAATAAAATTTTATTTGTATGGATAATTACTTTTCGATTTCTTGTTGATGATTTAGACGATTTTTTAAAATAGCTCGATACCATTTTTGAATTGAGATTGCAGCTAAGTTTTTTCGAATTTCTTTCAAATTTTGATTTTTGTCATTAAGCTTGTCGTTAGAAATTGTGTTCAAATTTAATTCTCGCCTTAGCCCATCAACCGAGTCTTGAAGCTTTTTTAAATTACTATCTTAATTTTTGATTCTATAATGAAGATGATTTTTATAAAATTTGTGATTCAAAAATACCTTTCACTGGCTCTATGGCATCATTTGAAAAAGAGCTGAAAAAAATATCAAGGCCAGTCTTTTGGGTTGTGTTGGTTTGAGATTGTTTGCTGCTTATTTCCAGTTCATCAAATGAACTTCTTTCACTAGATGGTGCAAATATATTCGACTATATTTTAAAAAAAGTTAATTAAATTTTTTTATTATTGATTTAGATACCGATTGTGGTGTTTTTTCTATTTGTTTTTCTTCCCTATTTAAAAATAAATTTTTTTATCCTTTTACAATTTTAATAAAAAAATTTAGCTTACTTTCGCAAATAAGGTGGTAATTTGTGTTTTTTATCCAAAAAACTAGAGTTAACCCGACTAGATGAGGGTTGACAGGGTTTTGGTTCAATTTTCTTTTTAACTGAATCGTTTAACTATTAAAGAAATTACAAAAATAAAAAAAAAATGTGAAAATTCTGATTTATTACAATATTGGTAGAGCTGGACGATAAATTAGATCGTTGTGAATAGTTTGAGGATTTTTGAAGGGGTCTGTTTGAATTTGAGGATTTAGATTTAAACTGCAATCCATTCAAACTTAAGTTAAGAGGAATACCAGCAGTATCTGACGATTTACTCATTTGTATTTTATTTTATGCTTTAGATAAAGTTTTTGGAAAAATAATTTTAAATAAATTTAATAAAGAAATTATTTTCTCGCCATTCAAAAAATGTATGTTGCTAAGAAACATAAAAATGATAATTAAAAGTTAAAAAAAACTGTCTTAATAAAAATTTGATCAATTTATTTTCGAAGTAAAACAAACAAATAGAATTTAGTTATAAATTTATTATCTAATTTAACTTAATTGCATTAAATTAAAAAAATACATTGAATAAAAAAATTGAATTCATCAAAATTTGCACCATGAAAGTTCAAAATCAGAATAGTATAAAAACAAAAGAAAATGAAACAAATACAAGACAAAATGATAGAAAAGGAAAGTTAAAAAGAATAAAGGTACATAAGGAAGTTTAAGGATTTTAAAAATTGGACAGTTAAAGAACAAAAGAAGAAATTACAATATAGCAATTACACAAAGGAGTAGGATATTCGATGAAACGAGATTCGAAACCTTCTTGGTATTCATTTACCAGCCTGATTACCAATGCGACAGAATGACTCAGTCCAGCCCTAACATACCTCTCACTCAACTCAAAAAGTCGATTCGAGACTGTTAGAAGTTTTAATTTGTTAAAAGCCTCGTGATGTAAAATGTTAGAGGGAGTATCAAATTTAAGTTTAAGAATGGATCGAACAGCTGAGTTTTGAATTACTTGTAGTCTTTTAATGTTTGTTTCAGAAAAAGAATTTAGGCAAGGGATAGAATAGTCTAGAATAAACCCAATTAAGGATTTATAGAGGTTACCGAGTGATTTAGAATTAAGACTCCATTTTTTATTTGAAAGGATATTTATTAAGTTGAGCCTTGAACAACAACGTTCTTTTATTTCCTGCACCATTGGAGTAAAGGTTAAACCTGAGTAAAACTTAACGCCGATAAATTTAACTTCTTTCTGATTATCGAGTTTATTCCCATGAATTTCGAGGTTTAGGTGATTTTTTTCTCTTGTATATTTTGAAAATACCATATAACAAGACTTTTCAACTGAAATTTTCATTTTCCATCTGTAAAGCCATTCTTCTAATTCTTTGAGGTATTTATTAATCTTGTCTTCAATGTTGCCCTTCTTATTAAAAATAAAAAATGTTACCAGATCGTCTGCAAAAAGAAGAGAATAGTCGTTATATGTTTTGTTCCGTTTTGGTACATCATTTATAAAAATACTGAAAAGAAGAGGACTAATTACTGAACCTTGAGGGACTCCCGCAGTTATCTGGTATTCTTTACTGACATGACCATTAACGTTTACTTTAAATACCCTAGATTCAAGGTATGACCTTATCCAATGAATCAGATAATCTAGTAAATTCATTTTAATTAACTTGTAGATTAATCCCTCGTGCCATATCCTGCCGAAGGCTTTTGAGATGTCAAAAAATAGGTAGTAGACTTTTTTCTTTCTATTGTAAGTTTCGACAATTTTTTGGATAAGAAGCATAAGGTTGTCAGCTGTTCGTCGGTGTTTTCGGAACCCCGATTGTTCTTGAATTATCAGAGAGTTTCTTTCAAGGAAATTGTACATTCGAGTATTAATCACTCGTTCAAGTAACTTCCCAAGGCAGCTTATGATACTATAATTAGATGGGTCTTGTGTTGGAGATGATTTATTTGGGATCATTGTTATGTATGCGGTTTTCCAAGCACTAGGAACTCTACCTTGTTCTAGACTTGTGTTTAACAGGAACGTAATTTCGTTCAAAGTATTTTGAGGCAGATTTTTTAGCATTATGTTATGGATTTGGTCAGGAGCTGCAGCAGCTTCTTCGCGAAGTTTTTTTAGTGCTAATATTAGTTCTGTCATCTTTATTTGTTCGAAGATTGGTTAGTAATTTAGTCAGCATTAGGACTAAAGGTAGAGGCCAAGAAATATCCGAAAATTTTCCCTTTTTCTCTATTGGTTTTGTATTCTGTATTATTCAAGATTAAAGTAGGTATTAATCTTGACCCTTTTTTATTTCTAGATTTATTAATTTTCTTCCAAAAAGGCCTGCTTGACAGGGGATTTTTGCCCATTTTATTAATGAACTGGAGCCAATTTTGGTTCCAAAATTCCTTGAGTCCAATACGAATCTCCGAAGTCAGCTGATTAAATTTTATTTTCAGTATTTGGCAGAGAGTTTTTTGGAAATTTCTCTTAGTTTTTCTTCGTTCTTTAATCAATATTACTATGTTCCTTGGCAAACTTGATTTGAAATTTTTTTGTGATTGAAAAGGGACACTTTTGTGGGCTGCATTTAGAATCTTTTGAGTAATATGTTCATTGAGCTCGTCTATGTCTTGTGCTAGAAATCTAAACTGGTAATTAGGTAAACTAAGAATTTCGCAGAATATTTCCAATTGGCTTTTTTATAGTATAATTTTCGTGCTGATGACTTTTTAGTAATAAAATGAGCTGCCGAGATACATATTGTATTGGGAAATGGTCACTTGTAATGTCCTGTTCTTTAAGGACTTTAAAGTCAACTATTTTATCGAAAAGGGAAGACGAAATTAGAAAAAGATCTAGGAGTCTAAAATATTCACTGTTAAACATATTGTAGGTTGGAATCTTGTCATTAATAACTGAAAAATTAAGTTCATCAAAAATTTTTTCTAAAATATGGCCATTCTCATTTTCCCCTTGGCATCCTATTTGTTTGGTCTTTGCTTTGATCATCCCTAAATATAAAATTATCGCATTTTTTTGAGATATCAAGAAAAAGTTCTAAAGGGAGGACTTTATTATGTGGTTTATAAAGGCTGAAAATAATCAAAAGACTATTTTTAAGTTAATTTAAATACAGAGTAATTCAGCTGAAAAATCATTGAAAGAATGATCTTGAACTCGATTCCCTCCTTAACTAAAATTGCCACTCCTCCTCCAATTTATTGCGAGCCTTGACTAATGGTTGGTAATTTTTGAAATTAAAATAAATGTTTGATTAACTCGGATCAATTTTTATTTCGTTGAGCAGAATAACATCAGTGCATTTCTGGATTAAAAAATGTTCTAAAAGTTTAATCCTACTAGGTAAATGAAAACAGTTCCAATGTGTAACTACTAACTTGTTTTTTAAAGAGGATTGCTAAGTTGATCGATTCATTTTGATTATGATTGAAGTTGCTTTGTTTTGTTCGCTAGTTTAAACGTTGGATGCTTTCGATAAATGCGCCGATCTTACCGTTTGGTTATGCTCATTCATATTTTGTTGAACTGAGTCATCAAGGAAAACGCTGTCATCATCCTTTCTGTACTGTTTTTTCGGGTTATTTTTATGCGGTTCAGACTCTGATTGTCGTTTTACTTGGTTTGTGGTTTGAATTGGTTTTGTTCCGGTCAAATGATTTGTTTGATTTAATGTCACGGAATATGACTCTATGACGTATTAAATGTCCTTTTTGTTGACAATTTCCTCAAATTGAATCCTTAATCGGACATTTCGCTACATTATGTCCCTCGTCGTTACAAAAGTAACAGCTTTGCTTTTGTCCTAAAATTGAGACGACACATTTCAGACCATAAAGCACAGTTAGACCTGTCAAACCACAAATTATATTGTCTGCTTCTTTTGGATAAGAAATTTTGACACGTTTAACGCCATTTTTAATAGCACTTTATTTGTAATTTTCTTCAGAAATCTCTTCGATTTTAAGTCCTTCAATTCTGAGGACGTTAAAAAAGGTTTGGAGAGATTGCTTGTTGAAATTTGTTGGTAAAAAATGGAAACGTAAAATACAGTACCTTCTTCGATCCGGAATTTTGTTTGCGTTTTCGAGTTTAAATTCGACTCCATTAATCGCACTTTGATTTGTCCAAACTAAAACGCTAATTTTGATCTGACAATCTGATGAGTCACTTTGACTGGCTATGTCACTTTGGTACCGAGTCAAATTCGCACTTTGACTTGTCCAAACTACATCGCTAATTTTGATCTGACAATCTGATGAGTCACTTTGACTGGCTATGTCACTTTGGTAATTACTTAGATTTTCACTTTGCTTGATCAAATTTTCTTTTTTATCTCTGATAGTCTAAATATCAATAACTATAATTTTTGGAAATTTTTTTGTTTTTAAAAAGCCTACCATTCTCAAATTTTTTCTTTTAATTTTAGTTTTTATAAAGCAATTTGTCTTAAATTACTGTCTTCCAATGAGCCAAACGCTTATATTTTGGCTTTATGATTAGACACGTAGAGCTAGTGATGTTCATGAGCCCATTTTATTACATGCTTTCTAAATTTTTGATTTAAGTCATCCAATTTTTTTAAATGTTATAGAATGTTTATGATTTTTCAGTTGTTCAACTATTTTTCAAATTTTTCTCTCGTCTAACTTGTAAACTTTTAACAAGAACACATTTAATATAATCTATTTTTTAATTCCATTTATTTTTAATTATTCAAAAGATTTTTATTTTTAACGAATTTTTTTATTTTAATTAATAAGTTTTAGACAATGAAAAGTAACTTAATACTAAATATGGTTAAATAAATGTTAATTTAAATTTTAAAATAAAAATTAAAAAAAAATTGATGTCTTATATAGTTATAATTTCTTTATACGATTGGCAAACCCGGTTTTCGATATCAAATGAATGTATCTGAAACACATTCTGTCTCTAGACTGCTCATATTGGTTCTAAAATTCGTAATCGATTTCTATTATATTCAAAACAAAATTTATCGTTAAACTATAACTTTTCTCTTTTTGTGTCACTGTTTATTTAAACTACCAGTGATGCACATTTGCTGGCAATGTGACCCATTGTTCCACAATTGTAGCATTTTGTGTTCATCATTTGCGAGCAATTTTTGGCAACGTGTCCAACCTTGGAGCATCTTAAATTAGAAATAAAAATAAAATTTATTTTTTCCAATTCCAAAATTACTTGTAGCAAACATCTTTGTCTCTGTTCAAACCGGACTCGGGACAATCCCGCGAAATATGACCCGACTTTCCGCAGTTATAGCATGTTCTCTCATCTTCATTGCTTGTATCAGCTAACTGACAGTCTCTTGCCAAATGACCAGTTTCTTTGCATTTATAGCACGCCTTCATGGTCACATGTTGACAGTCTTTTTGCAAATGACCAACTTGACCGCAGTTATAGCACGAGCCACTTTCGACTTGGTTCTCACACTCTTTGGCTAAATGTCCCATTTTGTTGCACTTGTAGCATCTTTCACTAGTCTCCCGACAATCTCGAGCAAAATGCCCGCTTCTGTTGCATTTATAGCATCTTGTGCTTGACTTGCTGGACACTTTCTTGGGGACTACCATTGGATTGGGTGCATTCTCGGGCGAAATGGCCCGTCTTGCGGCATTTATAGCAAATATTCTCGCTCATTTTTATCTAAAATTTTCTAAACAAAAGTGTGACTAAAAATCCAAAATTCGACTCCTTATTTATAACCGGAAGCCTCTTATTTTTAGAAATTTGAGCAATTTCTTTTTTAGATGAATATTCGCATTAGAAAATGAAGATTCTTTTTAGGTTTTAGTTTTTTGCATGCAAAAGCAAAATTTAAATAAAGCAAAATAAAATGAAAATTTAATATACGTGCGTTTGAATTAGCATGAATGTTTTTTTTTGGTTTGAATTCCAACTTAGCTCTAAATTATAAAATTTCTCTTGGTTTAAGGTCCTCTTAAAGTTATACATGCAGGAATTTTTTGCTGTTTATATCAACTAAATTTCAAGTGAAAAGTATTTCAACTACTTGAGAAAGAAATTATTCTCTTGAATTTCAAATGTAATTTAACAAAGGATGATAAGCTTATTTGATGTCAAAAGATGCTTAAGCTAAACTTCATTAAAAAATTTAAGAACTTTTAAAGTACTCTTTAATGAATTTTTTTTTCATATTAAGTTGCGAAGACACGGGCAGTAACTGACCTGATAATTTGTTAAAAATAAAATTATTAATATTACCAGAATCTAAATAGACCTGTTCATTTAGCTTTCATTAAATTTGCTTAAATTTATCTTTAAAAGTCCCAAATTATAGTCCAAGTCATTAAAAAAAACTTGACTTTACTTGACTTTAAATATAAAATAAAATAAAATAAAAGTCTTTGAGTAGGAATTTTGAAAAAAAAATCCGGACTTGGACTTGACTTAACACTTGTGACTTTTAAACAATTCTGAAATAAACCATTCAACTTAAAACGAAAGTGAAGGGATATTTTAAAATTTTTACAAAAAAATTCTGGCTAAAAGTTAAATATATTTTGTTTAAAAATTATTTGCATAAAATAAAATTTATTAAAAAAAAATTAATTTGCATTTTATTATAAATAAAACATAATTTTTTGTAGAAAAAATAATCGAAAAAATGGGTTGTGATGGAGGAACAATACCTAGAAGAGATGAGCTCGTAAGAACTAAAAAGAAAAAGGCAGTGGCGTCTAAAGAAGTAAAAGCAGGCGCTCGATGGAACTATTGTCATTTAAGTCAACTTCCTTTGCAAAAACCAGTTGTTGTTGATCAATTAGGAAATTTGTACAATAAAGATAAGTTAATTGAGTACATGCTTGATAGATCCAAGTATGAAAACGGGCCGGAGTATATTAAAAATCTTAAGGATATTAAGGAACTAAATTTGACCCCGAATCCGAGCTTTGACTCGAATAAACAAGAAAATGGTGATGAATCAAACACAATCAATAAGACTCAATGGATTTGTAGCATTACTGGTCTTGAAATGAATGGCTCTTTTAAATTTTTTTGTTTATTTTCATGCGGATGTGTGTTTTCTGAGCGTTCTTATAAATCTATTAACCCAACCAGTTTAAAATGTATCCGATGTGAAAAGTCTTATTCAGAGAATGATTTAATAATCCTTAATCCGACAGAGGAAGAACAAGACATCAATTTGAATAAAATGAAGGCTCGAAAAGAAGCTATCGCTAAGTCTAAAGCTGAAAAAGCCAAAACAAGCACAAAAGATAACCAAAAGTGTTCAGAAGATGGTACATTGACCAAAACAAAGCGTCCAGCGGAATCTACTTCTAAATCTTCGACTAGTGAAAAATCTAAAAAAATCAAAAGCATTCAAGATGATCCGAACACAAGCGACGTTTACAAATCAATATTCAATACTTGTGATCAAGCTAAAAACCAACAAAAGGCTCATTGGGTTACATTTAACCCGCTGTATAATTAAAGTTTTGTATAAAATAGTTTTGAGATAATAAAATATTAATAAATGTTATTCTATTTATTTTTTTCTTTTATTTTTTTGGGTATATAGTCATAGATGACCAGTTGGTCAAATGTTATGTGACCATAGCCTAAAATATGTGACCAAGACTGGTCACCTAATTTTCAAAGATGGAATATGTGACCAGAAATTGATCACCTATTTTCTCGTTTGGTCACTTATTTTTCTGGAATAATAAATTTTTTAACATTTAAAATTTTTTAATCCATTTAAAAATAATTTTTGATGATTCTAAATTGAAAAAAGTTTAATATTATTTGATAAAATATTTTTTATTTTGAAGCACAATAAAAGTTTAATTGTGCATTAACATACGCGATTGGTTCTATTGAAGGAGATTTTGAAAGTGAGATTAGCTCAGAAGATGCACAAGGCATTGATTCAGTTAATGATCTTGACGTGACTGATATTGAAGATAAAGATGGAGATGAGCAAAGGTAAGAAAATAGAAAAAGATATTATACTTCATATAAGGAAGAATGTATAAAATAAACAAGGAACTGTCAGAAGTAAAATTAGACAGCATTAAGCATAAAAGTTTGTTATATTAAAAGAAGGCACTTGAAAAACCAAAATGCACAGATGAAATCATAGAAGAAGTAAAAAAATTTTTAATAAGTGTCCTGAATTCGATAATTTTTTTAAGCGGAAAGGCTCAAAAACACATATGGTTAAAAACATTAAAATTTAAAACTGATGATTTTAAATTTCTTTGGTCACCTAATTTTTTTATTGTTTTACTTCTGGTCACATATTGCATCTTTGAAAATTAGGTGTCCAGTCTTGGTTTTGGCTGTGACATAGTAAAAATTTTCAAAGATTATCATTTTTATGATTATCTCTTTTTGGATTTAGTTTGAGCAATATAACGAAAACTTTTAGCAAAAGAAAACTAAACTAATGTTTCAACTGAAAGTTTTTCTATAAAATCTAAATTTTTGAGTCACAGATCCTAATCGTCGATTTAAAAATTTCGATGTTGAGAGGTCATCGATATTTTTGCCAGAAAAGTTAAAAAATTAATCTTTTTTTTTTTAAATTAAATTAATAAGTTGACCAATTGGTGTTATTATTAAAATTAAATAAATGAGTTTTTGTAAAATTTAGGCCATAATAAAATTTGTCATTGACACACTATCTTTCATAAGACACCCTCACTTTTCAACACTGTGTGGTAATTTAAACGAGTTATTACCAAATTTTTTTAAAAAGAATTTTAAAAGAATCTTTTTGATTAGTTTTATTTTGATATACTACTTTGTAGTCCTTCAACTGCTTGTAAATATTTTACAATGTTTTTTTTTGGCTCCCTAGATTAACTGGATGAAACCAGAAAATGTTTTTGACTAAGTTCCAATTTTGTGAAATTCAGAATGAAGCTATAAAAATATCATCATCTATAATTCTGGGTATTGTGAATTTCAAAAACAAATTGAACAAAAATTCTTCATTTTTTAATAAATTAAAATTAAAGTTAATAAAAAATAAAGTTCACGAAATTCAAAACTTTAGTGCTATCTGAATTTCACATTTTTGACTCAAAATTCGTAATCTACGCCCTCAAAAACCATTTTTTTTGAAGGGGGAAAAAAAAAAATTTTCTACACCCAGGGTTCCAAAAATAGCAAACCTTTTAAAAAGCTCTTTAAGACTCAAAATCTCAAAGATAAAACTTAAATATACTAAAAAGTGTTTTTATTCTGAAAGAGCATAAAATTCTCTACAAGCTAATGTAATTTAGAAAAAAAAAAAGGGTGTGGCGGTTTTTGTTGGCTAAAAAAAGGAAAAAAATGTGTTTTTTCTGGTTTAAATCGTATATCCTCCGAGGGATCAATTATGACTCGATTTTTTTTTTTTTTTTAAATCTAGACAAAATTCTGAACAAATCTGAAAATGGTTTTAATTTTTTATTTTATTGCTTTATTTTTCTTAAAAAATATATTTAAATCATGTGATTTTTAACAAATTTGTCAAATTTGAATTCTTTTATTAGAATTTTTAGATTAAACTAAAGAATTCGATATTTCTAGGTGCTCAACTACTGTTTTTTTCGATTTTCCTGAAACATTTTTTTCCATTTTTTGGCCAACAAAAACCGCCACACCCTTTTTTTTTTTTTTCTAAATTACATTAGCTTGTAGAGAATTTTATGCTCTTTCAGAATATATATACTTTTTTAATATATTTAAGTTTTATCTTTGAGATTTTGAGTCTTAAAGAACAACAACTTTTTAAAAGGTTTGCTATTTTTGGAACCCTGGGTGTAGAAAATTTTTTTTTTACCTCCTTCAAAAAAAATTTTTTTTGGGGTTTTTGAGGGCGTAAATTACGAATTTTGAGTCAAAAATGTGAAATTCAGATAGCACTAAAGTTTTGAATTTCGTGAACTTTATTAGAAAAAATACTGCAATATAGTGCATAATACTTTGTTGCACCTTTTTTACCTAGAATAATTTTTCATTTCTCATGTAAGAAATGACAAAAAAAACGAATCAATAAGATTTAAATAAATTATTGATTTGATTTCTTAAAAAATAAATGAAATAAAAATTCTATTTTAGGTAAAAAAAATGCAACAAAGTATGTTGCACTATATTGCAGAATTTTTTCTAATATTTTTTAATAACTTTAATTTTAATTTATTAAAAAATGAAGAATTTTTGTTCAATTTGTTTTTGAAATTCACAAAACCATAATTCTGTGAATCTTTAAAAATCTATAATACCAAATTAAATTAATCATACATTAAATTTCATCTAACATTTCATAGTCATGTTTTGACTAATTTAGAAAATAAAGCAAAATATATAAAATTAATCCAAAATTTTGTTCAGAATTTTGTCTAATTTCGGAATCTATAATAAAATTTAGGTGGTTATGGTATTTGAAAGACAATTTCCCTATAATGATGCACAAAACATGAAATAATTTTTTTCGTCACATTTAACATACCATCTTGGAGATTAGAATATATGCCAATTATAAATGATTAATGATCAAATAGCTAAGATATCGATCAGAAACAAAGAGAAACTTACTTCTGTTTTATAAAACTAGAAAAAGAAGGAGTCAAAAAAATTTCTTGATTTTTGTTCAGACGCAGATTCCGAATCTGATATCGAAGTTGAAAAGTTTTGATAGTGTGTTGAATTGCCAGAATAGTATAAAAATCACCAGTTTTTAATGTATTTTATTAGTTTTTTTATTGATAATGAAAATTCAATTAATTTTTCTAAATAAGCTAACGAAATTTTCAAAAGCTTTGATGACCCGAGAAAAAATTTGTGTCTTCTTCAAAACCTCAAGTTCATTGAACAAAAAGTTAAAATTTTAATTAAAAAGACTTTATAATGAAACAATTTATCGGTAGAATTTAATTTTGATAAATTTATAAATCAATAGCTTTAATTTATGTTTTTTTCCCTTTTATATTTCGCAAATAAAGTTTAATATTGAAATAGTATTGCTATATTAGATTAGTTTTTCATTTATTCAAGGTTTTATGTTAAGTATTAAATTTTTGGTTTAAATACCGCCTTAAAATTGTTTTTGCAAACATCAGTCTAAAGCTTTTGAGAAAATAAAAAAATACAAAAGCTTATATTTAATTTTGAGTTTTTATTTAAACCTATTTTAATATTTAAAAGTTAAAGATTTGGAAATCAATTAAATCTTTTTTTTCTATTTAAGCCTAAGAAAACAAAAAAGAATTGTCAAGACTTCAGTTTTAACACAACAAGTATTTTTTTTTAAACAAAAAGCGAGTATGTGTAAAATTTCCTTCTTTCCAAGAAAACTAATTATTTTCTTTCTATTTTCAGATTTCAAAGAGGAAATAAACTTTGCTTACGACTTCAGTTTTTAATTTTAAATGCAATTAGATTATTTTATAAAGGTATGGAAGCATTAAAAAAAATTGCTTTAAGGATTGACAACATTTAATTGACTCTTCCTTAGCATGTCCTTTATTCTTCTTAAAATTGGTTAAGTAAAAAAAATCATATAAAAATCTTGTTTCACTTTCAGTTTTCATTGCATTAATTTCTCTTTTGGGTCTTTAATAGATTAATTCTATCACTCTAATTGTTTTTTTTCAAAATTTTATTTTAAATTTTAGAAATATTTAATTTATTAAAATTCTAATTTAAATTAGTACTGAGAAACTTTCAATTCTTAACAGGATTTTATTAAAATTCTTAAAATAAATTTAGAATTGAGAAATTCTTTAAATTTTATCACTTCTTGATCGATTGCATAAAAAAAATTATCATTTACACAGTCAATTTTAATTTTTTAAAGTTATTTTTTTCATGTTTTTAAAAAAAAACAAATTAATGAATTAAATAAAGCCGATTAATATAACTTTAGCTGATAAATTAATTCAAAAATTTATTCTCAAAGCTTAATTTATTAGACTAATTTACATTAAAAAATAGCAATGGAAGCATTTAAACTTAAAGTGATTTCAAAAGATTTAACATTTGTGAATTGATTTTAATGCCGTCCAATTTAGAGGCTAATGATCCAAAATCCGCACATTCAATTTTGTCTTTTTGATATTCTGGCAAATCAATGGTATCTTCGGTTCTAAAAAATAAAGTTAAAAAAAAGATGTGAACAAAGTTTAGAAAATACACAAATTGATCATAAAAAGCTCGTTCGGAAAGAGCTGCGAGTCCGATGAACAATTGAAGATTAATTTTTTTATCTTCATCTAGACAAACCAAGTCAATTATCTGAGTTACATGACTTTTATTGATACTTTTCATGTGAACTTCAATTAAACATTCTTCAAAAGTCTAATAAAAATTTAAAAAAATAAGTCCATGTTTTACAAATACTCATACTTTCATATCTATATAATCCTCTTTATCATTTTTTATTTTATACTTGTCAAATATTCGTTTATAAAGATTTTTTCGACGATCGTTTACTTTACAATATTTTTCCAAATAATTCGATGGAGTCATAATTTCAAACTGTTTCATATCAATCGGCAATTCAAATCTGCACACATTTTTGGATAGAGCAAGTCTCCCAATGTTGTTAATAGCTTTGGTGTCTCTAAAGTTTAAAGTGTTCAAATTCGATAATTCTTCTTTTCTATCGTAGTTTTCGGATTCCATTCTAAATAAGACCTTAATTTCTGTCGACTTAAATTAGTGTTAAAAATTTTATTTTCAAAAATGTCACATGAAATTAAAATCTTAACAAGTTCTATTTACATTAGCTGTAATTATACGAATTTGAATTAAAATTGAAAAAATATTAAAAATTCAATAACCTAGGTGATTTTATTGATCCTGTTTTATTCATGTTACAACATTGTTCTTGTGCATGTTATATAATACTTGAGATGTCTGTCTGTGAAATAAAGGTAATTTTTTTTTTATAATTTACTCCAAGTAAATTACTCTCTATGAATAAGCAATTTCTAGTGATTTCCTATAGACATGGTCCCAAGTAGGTTAGCTGTATGTTTGTCTAAAATAAAAATAGCTAGACAAATTTTATTCTAGAGTTAATTTGTTTGGAAAAACCTTAGAAATTCACCAACGCTTCTCGCTGATTTTTAAGTATTTTTAAGGTTTGTTTCCGAAAAAATTAAAAGCAAAAAACTTAAAATAAAATTAAAAAATTCAAGTTATCTTATCGCTTTAAAATGTAAATTTGATTTTGTTTATGGCAACAAAATAGACGCTGGTATAATTTAAAATCTAAAATTAAAATTATCTTAGATAACTAGATTAAGTTTCGCTAATTTTAAACAAAAATAAAAATCAAAAATATTTCATAACTTCCTTTTGGGAATTATTAATATTTAAAAACTTTTTGAGTGAAAGAAAAAGTTAATCTTTTAACTTTGAAGAACGAAAAAAAAAATTAATTTTTTTTTCTTTATTAAACAATAAATAATTTGATAAAAAAATAAATTCTAATTTTAACAGACTTCATCTAAAGAAATATTATTTTTTTTAACAAGTTCAAAATCTAAGAATTGATTCTTTTTCAAAATCAAACTGCAAATCTTGACTGTATTTTCTCGCACATGTTAAAATAGAAATTTCGTCTTGGTCCGAAAAAAAATCGCCAAAGAAAAACCGAAAAAAATAGATCAATTCTTTTTCATTTGTACTTTTTATCCAATATTTTTGTAAATAAAATTTAATTTTTTTCAGCAAAAAATTAAGTTTCATGTTTTTTTGTTTCATAAAAGCCATACATTTACGAATAAATTTTATTGAGTTGTTTAAATCTGAAAAAAACTCATTCAAATATTTTATATTCATTATTTTAAAATGATAGAAAAACATTGCTATTATGCCGTCTTCTAAACACTTTCTATCGCTTTGCTCTATTCCTTTGTTAACCAAATGCAAGCTGTAATGGAATACCCAATCAAGATCGAAAACATCTATTTTCTGGTCCTTTTTGACAACTATAATCTTGCTCATGATTTTTTAAATATTTGTTGGAAAAATCAAAATTTTGGTTGTTTTCACTCAGAGCCACGGTTACACGAGAAATTAATTTTTGCCAATAACTCAGATATATATTTATTTTTGGGAACCGAATGATTAAAATAATACAAAGATTTTGATTTTATTTTAATAATAAAAATAAATGAAAAAATAAAAATTCCTACACACAGAGAAGAAAAAAAATAAATGCACCTTTAAAATAGTTATACAAACCAAATCAAAGATTTTGAAAATGATTAAATTTCAATCAAATAAACAATTTTTTCTCATAAAAAACGGATCCATTCGGAAAAAAGTCTATTTCAAACTAAATCCTAAGCAAGCATCAAAATATAAGAACAAATTGAAGCCTTTTTAAACTAATAGAATTATTTTACATTTATAGCAACTTCTCCGATTTTTAAATGCATGCTTAAAAGACAAAATTTGGTCATTGTGCCATGTTTTTGTCTTGACCGGAATTTATTTAGCTAAAACTTTTCGTTTGTTATTGGTCGTATTCATTAATGGATTTTCACTAATACAATCACGGATTTTTTTAATCCATTCATTTTTATCTTCCCCATTAATAGCTGACATTCTGTACACAGCATGGTTGCCGACTTGGAATAAAATAATTACCAATATGTTTTTTAAAAAATTATTATTACCTTCAATAACTTTTCCTTCGGAATCGTGTTTGCAAGCTTTTATCTTATCATTCGTTGTTGAGTATATTTCAAAGCAGAACTGTTTGGTTTTGTCATCTACTTCTCTAACATTTACATTTTCAAGAGGAATAATGCCTCTGGGCTCCTTGTCCTTTTAGAAAAAAGTTAATTGAAGTTCTCTTGAATTTCTAGGCGGAAATTACTGCAGTAAGCTCAAAATAGTAGAGGCAGCCGTCATTCAAAATAAACCATCTTCTCTTCCACGTCTTATATCGACCACCCTGTTTCCAAAGCCAGCCCTCCCTGATCGGATTCAAAAAAGTCAACATAAAGTCATTACCTTCGTCTAGAGGAATTTTAAAGGGCTCTTTTTTTATACTACTGTAGCAATCTTTAAGCATTGACTCTTGAATCTCATTCTTCGATGCCTCTTTGCACATTTTTAAGAATACGTCCAAAGTTTGTTTATCTTTTACATTCGGATTATGTAAATTTGTATTTAACATTATAATAGCAAAAGAAACAACATAACATGATTCGGCATTGGCAAAAACACCTGGATTACATTCACAAAATCGCTGGGAAAAACAGTCCATCATACGATCAATCTTTTGAGCTTCGCCTGGAAGTCGAAAGCTCCACAAAAAATCTCTGAAAAAGATGTTGAAACTTTTCAAGTCAAAAAGCGAATTATTTTATTTTACCTTAAAGCTTCAACAATAGTCTTGGTTTTGAAATCGTGAAGATCAACAAATTTTTTTAATACTATCATATTAAAATCAATTCTTGAAATAAAAAAATTTTTAAAAAAATAAACATAAATTTATTTTATTGCATTACTTTTCTCCTAAATAGTCACCGATTGCTGTTTTGTTCAATCCTTCACCGTTGAAAAAAAATTGAGCAATTGCTTCCGGATTGTTTTCAACAAGGTTGTTCTCGATCAAAAATTCCATCCCTTTTTTCGGATCCATGTTAAACTTTTTTTTTCCAAGAGATATTTGGCGTAATTTGGGCTGATTTTTACTTTAAATCCACAATTAAAATTGAATCCTAATTTTAAAAAGACGAATACTTTTCATTTTCAGATACTCCGATTTGTTCTATTTCAAACTGTACTTCCGCAAGTTCGTCTTCGAGTTCCTTTTTGAAAAAAATTACTCCTAATAAGATATAGTTTAAAAAATTACTTTAATCTCATTTAATAAATTTTCTTTGTAAAGAAAAATGCTTGCAAGAGTATCTCGATCGTCGGTTGTTAGATTTGGATGAAGGAAAAGATGTGGATTCTCTAAAAGTACAAAAATTAGTATTTGAGAACATTTGTCTTTTAAAAAATCTTAAACCTTTCATAAATTTGGTAAAGTTATCTGCTTCCATTAAATTAATTTTCATCAAATTAAATTGATTGCTTGTTTTGAAAAAAATTTACAAAGTTCATCTCTTTTTGGATATAAGGACAAGTTACGAAAATGATGAGTTCATCAAAATCGTAGTGATCTAATGCGCAGATGATCAAAATATTACCTAAATTATAAAAGTAAAATGGGCCTCATTTGAATTGACTTTTTAAATTTAAATTAAAAATTTGAATTTTGGTATTTAATTAAAAATGAAAAAATGACTATGGAATCGACCTCTAGAACAAATTTTTATTTTTCAATAATAAAAAATTAAAATTTTTTGTAAATTTTTAATGAAAAAAATATTTAATTTCTTTTTTTTTTAAATTTTACAGCTTATTTTTATGGATTTTATGTTTTATTTTGTTGTTATTTTCTCCGAAAAATATGCGAGCAACAATGAGTGTATATTTCTATATTTTTTGCTACTTAATTAAAATGTCTTGTCAAAATTTTCGATATAAATTTCAAAACGAAAATAACTTTTTATCAATTTTTTTTCATTTTGAATTAAAATTTGTTTCATTACTACCATTTTCTTTGCACCTAGATTACTTTCATATAATTACATAAAACAGTTTTACATATATAAGATTTTATTCTCAATAGAAATTATCTACAATTTTTCAACAATGGATTTTGATTTAAGTCGCTTATATCTCTTGTGAATTAAGTGATAATGATTATTTTTCAATTAATAAAATGGTCCCATATCTATTAAATAACATGATATTGTTGCGTTGCATAAAATTTTTAAATAAGCTGGACTATAAAATAAAATAAATTCTGATATTTTTTTAAACCATCCAAATTGAAGAACATCTTAACTTAACAAGCCGTCTTTAATTTTAATTTAAAATTTGTGTTTTTTAAATAAGATTTAACGTTTTATTTAGTTATTTTTGTTCCAATATTTTAACGAAAAATAAATTATTCCCAAAAATAATAATTAAATTTTAAAAGAATTTTTCGATGTTTATTGAATATACGAATTGGATATTTTTTTTTCAAATTGGAATTAGAGATTTTAAATCATTTATGTTTAAATGGGCATTTATTTTTTGAAATCAGAACTTTTAAGATTAGCATTAAAAATTTGAATGGTCATTATTTAGAATGATTATTCATTATTTATTTTAAAAAATTTATTAAATATTCAATAAATTTCATTAAATATTTAAAAAAAAATCTTTTTATAATTCAAAACATATTTAACACTCTATTTGCAAACTGGTTTCGACTGAGAAATAATTGAGGTGCAAACCAGTCAAAGCTAAAATATCTCTACTGAAACAATGATTTTCTAAAATTAGAGCTTAATTACCTTGAGATTTTAAAAATTTTCCTGTTTTAAAATTGTTTTCTGATTTTTTAAACTAATATTTTAGTTAAATATCTATGTCGATCTTAAAAATTGATGCTCATTTAAACATGAGCTTTTTTTTAAATAATTCAATTAACATAATAATTTTTAATTTTCTGGCTAAATGAATATTATTTTATTTAAATTTAATAATGAATTTTAATAAATAGAGAAACCCTTGGGACCACATAACAAAATTCTAAACTCTCTAGTTAAAAATAGTTTTAAAAAATTTTATTCATAAGCATAAAAAAGTATAAAAAATATTTGGTTTATTTCTGTCAGAAATAAAAATTTAAACCATTTAAAAAATGAATAAAAAATTCAATTTATTGGTATCAAAAATTAATAAAAAATCAAATATTTTTTCCAAATTATAGATTGCAAAAACAAAAAATTCATTATCAAAAATTATCAAGGGACACTCTAAAATAACATTAATTGAAAATAAAGATCAGTGTTTAAAATCTTCCATAACAATCCAGTACTTTTTTAATTTAAATTTTTATATAAGGTCAGATTACTTTTTTCGATAAAAGTTAAAAGCGAATGAACATTAAAATAATTAAGACAAAAAGTATGGCACTACCAACTATTAAAGTTAAGTATAAGCAATGTGTTTTGTTAACTAAGAAGAGAATAAACTATTTTGCATCCAAAAGAAGAGACATGACGGCAAGCTCAAGTCCTTTAATGCTTGAGGATCTAATTCATTTTATCATCATAATTAGACACAATAAAATTTTTATGTATGCCCATTCTACTTAGATTTTAAATTTCAATTTGCATTCTCCTGTTCACAAAAAATAAATATATTTTATATATATATAGATAATTTTTTTTCAAATATTGTTTTTTGAGTTCTAATCCTGGCGAATCGATTACGATCCTGGAGCTAATTAATCCACATCCTTTTATTAAAATGTCCCAAAATGATACGAATTTCTACCAAAACAATCAAAGAAATCAGTCTATTAAACTAATAAGTAAAAATAACCCGCAAATGATAATTAATACTTACTCGAATGAGCAAACAAACCGATCACTTGTTAACTCGAATGTGCCAATTTGTAATCAACCGTAAGAATTGCTACTTTTAAAATTTAAGATTCAAATTTTTTTAAAAGAAATGAATTGTGCTGTGTATTGTGTGGGCTAGGCGAAAACAATATGCTGGCACTTGGCAAGCTAAGCAAATTCAAGTCGACTTTTCAGTTTAACTCAAATAATTTCATTAATTTAAAAAATATTCTGCTTAATTCGAACTCAAATGATTCAAATAATACAAAGATAATATCTCATAATTATAAGTAATTAGAAATTTTAATTTTTCAAATATTTTTTTCATAATTTTTAAAATATTGCAAAAGGATTTAAAATTTTTTTTAAATCTTGACCAGAGTGAATTTTTTCAAAAATTCATAAAAGTTTATGTCGCCAAATATATTCGTTTAAATTTTGTCAATTATTTTTTATTAGCTTACAAAAAAAGGCTTCTGTCTAACTTTTGTCTATAAATTGCTCAATAAAAGACAATAACCGTATACCCTTGCAAAGAGATGCATGCACCAAAAACCAAAACTCAGGTTTTAGCTCAAGCATCACGTTACATCTCACCCATGTTAAACTTTCCCCCCTTTTGATGCGTGCATTAAAATACAGATTTTTGGTGTTTAACGCCGCGCTAGAACCCAAAACTCGGTGGAAAACGCATTGTTAATTCCTGAAAATCGAATTTAGATGCGGCATCAATAATACATGTTAGTAATTAACTTATTGAAATTCCACTTTATAAACCGGGTTAAAAATTGAAAAAAAAAATTAATTCATAAATGATTGAAAATTATTTTTTTTTTAATTAAAAATACATTTTCTAGTTTTAAGTGCGGGGCTAATATTTAGATTTTGAAGTAAAAATTTGAGGAAAAAGTAGAAAATTATATTTTATTGAATTTGTACCTTTTACTTTCGTTCATTTACATGTTTTAAATTTTGCTACTTTCAATTTTAAGACTTAATTATATTTTTTTAAATGTTAACCCTAAAAAGTGTGTTCTCTTTGAAGAAATTCTCCAAAGTTAAGTTAATTAACCTTTTTACACTAGGATTTTTTTAAATATAAAAATAAATCGACCATAAAACAATAGATTTTATAGAAATTTTGAATACTTTTTGAAGAAAATGATTTAATAAATATGTAATAATTAATTATACTGAATTGATTTATTATTATTTGTAAAACATTTTTATAGGTTTTCTTAATTTGAATAGAGTCCGACATTATCCTTTTTTAACCCTTTATTTTTTTCGTCAAAGGAAAAATTATAACAGTGAATTAAGTAAATTTTTAACTAAAAAAATAAGTTCATGATAAAAATATCTTATTTTAAATATTAAACTTTAACTCCTCACTCAAAAATAAATGAATTAATTTTTTTTTTAAAAATTATTTAATAAAAGATTTTAAATAACCATTTGTAAAGGCTTAAATCAATTTATGCAGCTAAAAATAAATCAATTCAGCTTAAAAATAAAACAATCTTTGCATTAAAAATCTATTTTTGTTGCGTCATGGGAACCTGTAGAAAATTCTTTTTTTCTCGAACTCTGGCTTTGAATTTTGGACAGAAAATCAATAAATAAATTTGACAATATAGCAACTTCGAAACAAGTAAAATAGAATCAAAATAAACTAATTAGTTAAATAATTTAATAAAATTAATTTTTGATTTTATTAGAAAGCATTTGATTAGATGATAAGTATAAGTTTATTCATTCATTTTAAGACAGGTTACTAGCAATTTTTGGATTAATCTTAACGCAAATATCTTAAAATTTTTTTTTAAAAATTCAATTCTATTATTTCAGGGAACTTAATAAAATTAATAATCTCGATTTTTTATTACCGATCTAATTTAAAATGTTTTTAGATACCTTGAAAAATGTTTTAATTTAATTTATATTTGAAAACAAAATTTAATTTTACTTCAAGAAAATTATCCTAAGCTACTTTATAAAAATGTTATTGCGTTTTTTGTTGAAATAATGCTTTAAAGCAGATATAATAAATAATAGTAAAAAAATGGAAAAATATTAATTCAATTACTTTAATTTTTATAAATATATCACAATAATTTTTATTTAAAATTATCTTACTTAAACTGTTGCTAGTTTTTCTTGTTTAAACAAGACCAATTTTAATAAATGATAAACAGCTTTTATCTTGAGTTTTTAAAATAACTCATTTAAGGAGCTCAAAACTCAAAGTAAGCATACTGCTAAAGCTGGGCGTCAAAGCAATACCGCAGCTTTTACTTAATGATATTAGCAAAATCGGCTGGACAATGGATCCCAATATTAAAAACTCAGATATTTTCGACATGATTAATGATTGTTTTTGTGTACATTACAATTGTTTTATCTGGTCAGTTGGTCTTCAATTCGATTCCAACAACCAACCAATAAACATAGACAAAGTTGTCTACGAATCTTTAACTAAAGTAACATTAGAAATGAACAAGAATCAGGAATAAATTTTTTTTACAGAAATGTTCTATATGTGACTTGTACGGAGCCTCAGTCAAATGTCTAATACCTGAATGTACTCAAATATTTCATTATTCATGTGCAGTACTTGCTGGATGCTACCAAAATTTACCGACCCACCGCATTCTATGTCCAGACCACATAAACCAGACGAATTTATATTGTAATATTAAAATAATAATTTTTTTAATCAAAGAATTTCAAAAATTATCAAGTTAATACTAAATGCTTACTTTGTGACTCTTCGGAGCGAATTTCCGAACAGCTATTTTGCACCAATTGCGGCTTCTATTATCACAGCAAATGTCTGTCGCCCCAAATAGAGATCAATCCCTTGATTCGAATAGGCTGGCAGTGTCCTGAATGCAAAATTTGCCAAGCATGCCAGTATGATCCACGTGATTCAGCTTAATTTAAACATAAACTTTTTTTTTCAAGCAAACCGGAGAATGATACCAAAATGGTCATTTGTGAAAATTGTGACAAATGTCACCATTCGTACTGTCTCAAAAACGAAATATTTATGCTTAAAAATTCGCCTGGCTGGAAATGTGATCCATGCAAACGAGAGCTGTCTTTGACAAGAGCTTGTCTTAGCTGCAAAGGCCTGGTATACAAAGACTCAATCGAGTGCCTGTGCGAAACATGCCAAGAGATAAAACGTAATCTCAATCAAGAAAATAATAAAAAAAGATCTGTTAAAGATTTACTACAGTTATCTCGCTCTCAAACGAACATAGCCTCGGTTGACTTTACCAAAACTATACTCAAAAAAGAGCCCATCAGTGATTTAAATGCAAACGTGACTATCAAAACTGAGATACCATCTCAGGTGGCATCAAAACCGTTCTCATCTGCCGCCTCAAAACCGAGTATAGCTACAAAAAAGAAACAAATTCCAAAAAAAAATGTAATTTTTATTTTTTTCTATTAATATAGCACTAGAAGATCCAATTTTTTTGTAACCTTTAGGATCCGAAAAGTCTAAAAAACTTTTTTATAACATTAAATGAAAAAAAATATTTTTTTTGGTTAATTTAATCATTTATTTATTATTTTATGTTATTAAAATAAGATTGTTAAATACTTTTAACCATTAAGACCAGAGAAGCCTTTGAAACTTCAATTTATTTAAAAAAAACAAAGGGTTTCTTTTTATATTTTATTGTACAATGTTATTATGAATAAAAAAATAATTCATTACTTCAAATATTTTAAAAATTACTGAATCTAGGGACAAAATTATTGAAAAATACAAAAATATTTTTGATAGTCAAAAAAATTTCATGGGTCTTAATGTCAATATTTTTTACATGATGTTTAATTTTTAAAATAGTAAAATCTTTTTAAAAATTTATATTACTTTTTTGATATTAAATTAGTTCGATTATTTTTCATTAAGTTTTTATTTAATTTATTTCTATTAGTGAAAAAAAGTCTTAAAAACTTCTCTGGTCTTCTAGTGATAGATAAAAATTTAAAAAAAAATTTTTTTAAGCAAAACAGGGGCGCTAAAAGATCTGGCCAAGGCTCGACCACTCAAGTTAGCATTAGCACAAGAGGCACTAGGTCTCGCAACAGTGGAAAAGATCCCAAAACTGATCAGACCAAACGTTTTGACGAGGACTCGGATTTACAGAAGAAAAAAAACTCTGGAAATGATGAAGGAAGCATAGGTACCATAAAACGTGATGAAGATGATCATCATGCAGTCACAGTCATATCGTCTTTGAACGATTCGTTCAATCTAAAACAGGACATGTGCTTGAGCTGTGGGAGTTTTGGCAAAGGCGACAGTGGTGTTATCCTACCTTGTAGTCAATGTGGGCAATGCTTTCACTCGTTTTGTGCCGGAGTAAACGGCCTAAGTGACATTATGCTGCAAAAAGGCTGGCGGTGTCTGGATTGTACAGTTTGTGAAGGCTGCGGAAAGGCAACCGACGAGAGCCGGTTGTTACTTTGCGATGACTGTGATATAAGCTATCACATATATTGTCTTGATCCTCCTTTGGACCAAGTGCCTCAGGGCAATTGGAAGTGCAAGTGGTGTGTTAAATGCATAAAATGTGGATCTAAATCACCTGGAAAAGATTTAGAATGGAAAAATAATTACACCGAATGTGCTTATTGTTTCAGTCTAAGTTGTTGTCATGTGTGTGAAATGAATTATAGTGAATCGGATATTGTCGGAAAATGTATAAAATGCGAAAGATGGTCTCATGTTAATTGCAGAATGCAAATTAGCGAAGAAGATGCTGAGAAAAAGTATGGACACAATTTTAAATGTTCGAAATGTAGCGAATTTGATAAAACTGATAAAAAATTGAATTCAAAATCTTCGAATCATATAGAAAATAACCAAAATGAACCATTATTGTTTATGGAGGAAATAATTAATATGTCGAAAAAATGTCAAATAGACGAGGGTACATTTCTGACCGATCTGGGCGCTGAATTAATGAAAAAAATAAAAATAAAGCCTTTACCTTGTCCGAGACGTCGCCCACCAAAAACAAATAGTTTAAATGCAGAATTTGATGCTAATAAAATTGTAGATGAAAATAGCCAATCCTCTACAGATGATAAACCAGGTAAAAATAATAATTTTAAAATACTTTTGGGCTAAAAAATTGGCTAATTCAGGTTTATGATCATTTTTAAATGTTCAATTTCAATTTGAAAAGATAGCAAATTTTATTTTTTAAAGTAATGTTCTATTGTAAATAATGAGATATCTTTTTTGAATTTTAATGCAGTTTGTTCATCAATTTTTTTTGTAAACTTGATATTTTATAAAATTGAAATTTAGTGTTCAAAACGATAAAAGTTAATTCAATTGCCAAAAAAGGAAATGTTGTAGCTAAAAATATTAATCAAAAATTTTTTTTAATATTTTTTCGAATTTTTTGTTATTAAAAAATCTTGAAAAAATTATTTAAATTTAGACAATTATAAAATTTTTTTTAAACCTATGTGATTGCTACAATTTTCTGTTTTTACCAGATTTTGTAAAATTAAAAACTGATACGGAAAAAAATTAATTAATTTATCAATACCAAAACCAAAATCATATGAATGTACTTTAAATTAAAAAAAAAACAGTATTACCGTATTTCCTCAAATAAAAAAAGAGAGTTGGATTATTTTTAATGTTGAAGAGTTTATTTTATTCGAAAATTTTTTAATCCAAAAAATACAAAATATAAAAATTAAAAAAAATAACATGTACAAAATTTTCAAAAAAATTAAAAAGGAACAGGGTCTAGAAGTAAAAATTACTAAGAATTACAAAAAGATTAATAGGAATAATTTGATTTAAAAAGAATATCGAAATTTTATGTAAATTTTAATTTTTTTGGTTAAAAAAATTTTTTTTTGTCTCAGAAATAATTAAAAAGGATACGGGTTTTGTTGATAGTTTTAATTTTTTTGATAATCAATATTAATTTTTATGTACTCCTTTTTAATTTTTTTATATTAATTTTGGAACAAATAAAATACCCAAATAATTACATTTTTGCGGTCCAAATGATCAATATAAATACCCATTTAATAATAATCCCCTAAAAAATATTTAAAATTTTTTTTATGATAATATAATCATTTATTAATCTAAATATTAATCGATTCACCACAATTTATAATTTAAGAATCGGTACATGAGGAAATACATGGGGAGATCGAGGCAGGCAGCTTTGCTTCAGCTCAATTAGAGCTAAAAAAGCAAGCAGCTCCGCCAAAGCGACAGATAAATTTTGGCATGGGAGGTTTTTATGTAAAATCACGCCGCATCAAACCCCAGCTTTCTCAGCCAGAAGGCGCCGAGTCCAACGAAAACGAGAATAAAGTGATTCAGAAGCGCAAAAAAAAGTTCACCTATGAAGACATGATACCAAGTTATATGCAAGAGGCATTTTTTGGAAGCAGCACACTGAATGCGTGCCAGGACGTGGATAATGATTTCGACGAACCGGCAGAAAAATTTGTCCAAAATGCCCAAAAAATCGAAGTTCATAAAGTAAACTTGGACGAAAATTTGTTCAAGCTGGCTCAGCAGAACAAAAAAGAAAGTCTGGAGCTCGGAATCGAGGACTTTTTAGACGGAGACATAGTCAGCTACTTGTTCAACGAGAATCGAAATTTAATCGAGTTCAACCCCGAGCATGACCTGGGACAAAAGAACCGCTCAAACGATGAAAAAATGTTCGATGACAAAATATATGAAGACTTGTTGCATCAAATAGCAAGTTCGGACCCGGGTCAAAAATCCAACCCGGTCGATGAGTACCTAAATCTGAACCATGCTAATGAGACATACGAGCATAAAGAATGTCCCGAGACCATCAATCACAATCGGAATATAGACGATTTGGCGCGACAATTCAAAGAGTCCACGCACAAATACGCCTCTAATCAGGCTCACAGTTCCATGTCCAACATTGACATGTACCACAATCATGCAGAATTTTTGAGCATCCAGGACCCGGGGATCAACAAGGTGCCCAATTATATGCCTGAACAAGTCATGGCTAGGCCGGCACAAATCGACCAGGCCAAAACCAATCACAATCAATACAATTTTATCATGAATCACAAAATGGAATCAAATCAGGTGCCAAATCCTCAAAATGCTGTCTTTCCAAATACCAAGTATGCGAGTTATTCTGGCGAAAATGTTGCCTATCAGCAGCAGGTACAGGAAAATCGAAATTTTCCTGCTCAGCAGCAGCAGCAACAGCAAATTCAGGTCCAGCAGCAAATACAGGTCCAAACTCAGGTGTTGCCGTCGCCTCAGCCCAAGGCGGCAGAAACACCGGTAGAGAGCCAGATAAGCTTCGAGGAGCAAGAGTCGTCGAACGACGGCTTTAATAACTCGGGCGCCAAGACCAACCAGAACACTCAAAATAAAGAAGCTAAAGAAGACTTGAGTAAACATCAGAAAATGCTGGAAAAGTATGCAGAAGATGAAGATCTTGGCGAAATGGCAACCCAGGCAATGCCGCTCTATAGCAACATCAATTTTCCTAATTTAAAAAATGAGATAAAAGATGTACAAGAGCGGTATAGGTATGTTAACAAAATTTGGCGCAAACTGGACAGTCAAGTCAAGTTGGATTACATAAACAAGTCGCGTCAGAACAGATATAAGAAGAAGAGTGATGAAAAAGTGGCTAGCAAGGCCAAAGCTCGAGCCAAGAGTCCTTTGAACAGTGATGCCGACAACTTGCGGTCTAGGTCGGCCACTCCGTCAATATCCATGGAGGACACTAATGAAAATAGTCAGGCCAGCCATCCGCACACCATGTCCATTAATCAATTGGGCCATGGTCAAATTTTGCTCTGCCCAGTGCCAAATCAACAGATGTCCCAAAATCAAAATCAAATAAAACAAATGGATCAGATTATTCACCATCACCTGCAGCAGCAACAATTGCAGCAGCAGCAACAACAAATGAGCAATAAACAAGAAAAAATAACCATCAAATCTTATTTGACTAATCAAATGAATGCAAATATGTCGGCTAGTGCAAGCATGTTGAACCAGCAGCATTTTTCGAATCAATTCCAGTTCTGTGCTGCTGCGGGTCCAAGTCAACATCAGGAGAGGAGCGATCAAAATGAAGCTAAAAAAAATGACACTGTTTCCGACCATATTGACAGTATCATTGAGCAAGTTGTGGCAGGATCTGGTACCATTCCAAATGAAATAGACTGGGATGATGACGAGAGTAATCTAAAATCTTGTTTATATTTAAATATTTAAAATTTTAATTAATTTTTTTTTTTCTAAAGCTAATTCATCTTTTAAAGAGTTTGTTCTGAGTCAAACTGAAAATCAGTCTAACAGTAAGTCAAGAATATTTTTAATTGAAAATGGTTTTTTCTTATTACAATTATTACAATTTACAAGAAAAACTTAATTGATTCATTTAAAATTTTACTCAAATTGAGCGATTTTAAACACCTAGAAAATTTAGTTGTTATTCTTGACGATTTGACAAAATATTTCTGAAAAATTTTAATTGAAAATTTAAAAGGTAAAATTTAAAAAAAAATTATACGAATTATCACACTTTTTTTGAATTTTTATCAATTTTCCTATTTTTCCATATTTTTAAAAAACTATATTTTTAAAGTAAAAATAACTAAAATTTAATTCGAGTAAAAAAATGATAGTGAATGCATTACCCAGAGAAAGTTCGTTGAATTTGAGAGGTTCAGCTTATAAGATGAGATTGGCGAAAATGGAGTTAACAAAACTGATTTCACACTGAAATAGGTTGCCTGGGAATGAAGTAATATCCAAGTCAACTGAAAGCTTTAAGGTGGCTTTAGATAAATTTAACGAAAAGAGCTGCTTCAGGACCACTCTGCCTCAAAGCAGTGATGGACTCTAACACACTCCTTGTCAGAATGTTGCAGAAAAAACTGAAATTAAAATAATAAAGAATTGAAATTAAAATTTTGACAACAATTCATCATAATTATACTGATTCTTCTTTTTTCTAATTTTGTATTTTTTTGGTGTAAAAACATTAAATAAAAATCTAAATTTAATATTAAGCAAAAAAATATTTGTAAAATTATCATTTTATATTGAATTCGTTTCATGTTCTGAAAATTTTTTTACTTTAAGAATCATTTAAAAAGAAAACTTTACAATTTTTATTTCTATTTTTCTATCTATCCATTGCATTCAAAAATTCTTAAATTAAAATTTTCAAGCAGACATAAAAAATCAATTAGATTTAGCCAATTTTGCCTAATTTTCTGACTCATTTTTCTTCTTAAATATCAACAATATAAAAAAAAAAAATTCTCATTTTTAAACAAAAATAAGTAAAAAGTATTTTCTGACAAAAATCTCTTTAAAGAAAATTTATCATATCTTTTAAGTTGCTTTTATTTATGTTTTTTCTGCCACTCTCCTCGAGTTAATATTGAAGATTTAGCCCTTTCAATCAATTTTAATCTAAATTCTGATTAGAAGAAAAGATTCTAGCTTTTAAGTGCTTTTAATTTTCTAATTTCATTTTCAATTTTTCATGAGTTTATTTTTCCTTAATTCAACCTGATCCATTTTTGATTAATTTTTCTAATAGAACTAGAAAAGATTCTCGAATCGAATGCTTAAATAAACTAAAATTACTAAAAGAAAAAAATGCCATTCAATTGTTTATTTTGGCATACAAAACTGACATAAAATTAAATTTAAATTTTGTAGAAAATTATTTCTTAAAAAAAAAAGATATGAAAATTACTGCTGTAATATAAACTATCAGTTAATCAACTTTAATTAAAAAATGAAAAGCATATATCCGAAAAAAAACAAAAAACACAAAAATTTATTGTAGATTAATTACAAAATTTAATTAAAGAAGAAATTTTTTTTTATCAATTATGTAAATTTTTAATATTTGTTTATATTAGTTTTTATTATTGAATCACTGGTAAAATTTTACAATACATAAAAATATTCTCTAGTTTAAGTCAAAAATAATGTAATTATTTTTCAAACCATAGATTTATTGTCAACGAATGGATTTTTTAAATCAAAAATTAAGACTAAAATGCTTTTCTTAAACAATAACTAAAGCTAAATTATAAAATTCAAAGATTTGTTTATCTTCAAATTTATTCTATAAGTTTTGGCGAATAAATAATTTTCAGATATAATATTAAAAAATAAGAGATTAATTTGATAAATATTTATTTATAAATATTTAAAAAAATTAAGATTCGACCGATAGACCATCAAAGAGTAAAAAGAAGCCAAACAAGTCGTCAGAAGACAGTGGTCAAGCTAAATCTACAAAAAACAAAAAGCGTCAAAAAAACGACTCCGAAAACGCCAATCTTCAATCAAACCAGGCTAGCAGTCAGCCTCTAGTGAATCAAATGAGCCAGTTTGTTCAACAAAATCCTCAAATAATGGATCCATCAAAGCTAAATGTCAATTTAAACCACAGACCACTAACGACCAATTCGGCCACAAAAATTAACGAAATATTAATGATAAACTCTCAAAATCAACAGAACCAACAACAGCACCAACAAAGTCTGACACAAAATTTTCATCAATTGAACTCGAATAGCAACGTGTTTATAATTCCATCCACTAATCAATTCAACCTTCAGGAGGCTCAATCAGCTAATGTTAACAAATTACCCTACAGAGAAGACAATCTTAAGAAAATTTTATCCATTCCAGGCAACGAGTTGGTCATCAATGAAGCACCAATGCAAAATCAAAATTTTAACATTCACGATTTGAAAAACAACATCATGGTCAAAAACCTACTGGTCTCTCCAAACGAGCAGCAGCAAATGTCCCAGCAGCAACCACAGTCGAACAGCATGCAAGCCATATCCCAGAATAACAATCTTAAATATTTGCAGTTGGACGGCCAAATTGACGAGTTCGATCAGCCTAAAGGACAGCCACAAATGTCAGCTAGTTCGCACATGGTCAATAGTGGAGAAAACGGGCAAAATTTTCACAAACAAGAATCTCATTTTAGCTCAAAATTAAGCAACAAAGTAGTGATCAATCACGAATTGCTAAACAGCTATGGAATCACCTACAACCCGACCACCCAATCGAGCACTTATTCCCAATCAAGTCAAGACGCTCAAAACTTTGCCATCATGAACCAAAGCTACGTAAACAAAAGCGACAACACATTGCTCAAACAATTGCTGAATACAGCGCCAAAAAACGCGGTGCCGGAGCCAAAGCCCGAAATAAAAACCGAAAACATACCGCCATCAACTCAAGCAGCTAATAGCGAAAAAGTAAAAAAGCCCAAAAATGAGAAGCCAAGAAGCCAAAAACCAAAACAACAGAACAAGCTGCTGTCTGATCTAAAGAACAAAATCGAATCGAACATAAGCGAAGATGACAATCCGCGCAAGCGAAAAAATACCAAGGCAAATCAGGAAATGAGCAATGAAACATTGATCAATAGAATTCTGGACGAGCTTAAGTCCTTTGGTCTATTGAGCATGTGTCAGCCAAAAATTGACCACAATGACGAAATATACCAGCATGTGAGCTTGCCAGAAAAAGACCATTTACTCAAATTTCGCCACTACAATCTCAACCATTTTGGCAACATGTACAATCTAAAAATCAGCATAGAACCTCGCCAATTCAAAGAGAACATTTTGGAAGATATCGAAAATAAAATAACCACTTATAACAAAAAAACTGTCCAACAATCGGTCAAAATTTGCTCGGCCAATTTAACCAGGCCGCCCAGTGTGGACACTAACCGCGAGTTGATGACCGATTCTAGCAATAGGCTGCATCGACTGCTGGAAAGTGAGGCAACCAGTGAGAAAATGTTCGACGAAGACTCGAACATGACAGATTACAGTGGACAGGTATTGCTCAGAGAGCCGTCTAGTCCGCGCATTGACCTACAGCCAAATGAAATAAAAAAAGAAGCCACTGAGCCCACTCTAAGTGGTGACATGGTCAAGACCACATTTAAATTGTCACAAAAAGCTGGCCTAAACTTTAAAGAGACAGTGGAAAAATTGAGCGAAATATTGAACATTGACATGCCGGGTGTTGTCCACTTGGGCAAAATAGTCAAGTATGAGTCAAAATTGGACGAACATTTAAAACCAAACACTAACCAGGAAACCATGTACACAATGCAGTCTCTTTCCAGCACAAAATTTAGCACATGCTCGTTTTGTGAGGCCTTTCTAAATGAAGAAAAAGAAAATATAGATGGTAAAATTTTATTTTGTTCCAAATACTGTCGACTATCATTTAGAAAATTGCTCAATTTAAAACAATTAAAATCGCAGAATCAAGACATTGGGCACACAGTGCCGACAAGAAGTGAGTGTGTGCCCAAAAAAGAAAAAAGACTGCTCAGATGGTCGCGTGATCTGCTCCAAAACATGACCAAAAATGACAATGGCATGCAATCGGAAAAGTTCGAGCTATTGAAAGCAAATGGCTATGCTGATAGTCGCACATGTGTGTTCTGCAAGCAGTCAGGTGACTTGGAACAAAATGGTCCGTGCCGTTTGCTCAGTCTGGACGTGGACAAATGGTCGCATTTGAATTGTGCGCTGTGGTCTGATGAAGTCTATGAGACAATGAATGGAGCACTGATAAATGTAGAGTTGGCCTACAAAAAAAGCCTCAATCTACAGTGTTGTTATTGTCATGAAAAAGGCGCCTCGCTGCGCTGTTTCAGTCCCAAGTGCAATTGTTTCTACCATTTTCCGTGTGCAGTAAAGGACAAGTGTGCGTTCAATCAGGACAAGACAATTTATTGCTCCACTCATTCATGCAAAGCATTGAACGAAAATCGACTTGGTGATCTGAGCGTGAAGAGAAGTGTTTGGATACAGCGGGATGAAGTGGCCCAAATACAAAGTTTCATGATCCGAGACTTTGACGAAAGTGCCTATGCCATTCGCATAGGAAGTCTTGTGTTGCACAACATTGGTCAACTGCTGCCTCATCAGCTGAGCACTGGTCTGTTCAATAACAGGGATTACATCTATCCTGTAGGCTACAGGGCGACTAGAATCTATTGGTCGACCAAAAGTTGCTTTAAACGATGCCAGTATTTGTGTAGCATTGAGGAAGTGGACGGCAGGCCCGAGTTTTCGGTGACCATAACCGAAGAGAGCGGCGACAGGGAAGTAATTGTGGACAAGTCGCCCAGTGATTTATGGAAGAGAATATTGGAAAGAGTTGAGCTGATGAGAAAACATTTGGATTTGGTCAAATTGTTTCCGAATTATTTTAGTGGCGAGTATATGTATGGACTGGCTGAGCCTCATGTTATCAGGCTGGTGGAGTCGCTGCCTGGCGTCGAGACCCTGACAAATTATGCGTTCAAGTTTGGCAAATTGCAGCTACTGGACATGCCTTTGGCCATTAATCCGACCGGCTCTGCCAGAAGTGAGCCCAAGTTGAGAACTCATTTTAGGAAGTCTAGAACTTTGACTTGTCCAACCACCGTGCCTAATCCGGTCCAGCGGAGTGAAAGCAATGCAAGTGCCAGTGGACTTAACTCGAATGGACTCAATCTAAATCAAGCAGCTGACAATGTTTACGACAGAGTTCAAGATTTGTCCGAAGATGATGATTTTGTTAAAATGGGCGCTGATTTGGATAACAATGGCATGGTGGCTTATTCCAAACAATTTTTTCAATCGAAGTCGAGTCAATTTAGAAAATTAAAAGCTGAATGGAGGCAGAATGTTTATTTGAAAAAATCAAAAATTCAGGTAATCTTTTACTTAGAGGTCTTTTGCTTGTGTTTGATTTTTTTTTAATTTTGACAATTCAAGGGTCTTGGTCTGTTTGCCGCTAGGGACTTGGAAAAAAATACAATGATTATTGAATATATAGGAGAATTGATTCGAAATGAAGTAGCTAATAGACGTGAAAAACTTTATGAATCACAGGTATTCTAATTTTTTATTATGTATGGAATTTTAGCAAATGTTTACGATTGTTAGACAAAATAGGTGAAAAATATTGTTTTCAGCATTTTGTCCTCATTTTTGGATGAAGAAAAATAACAATTTAAATATTTTATTTTTTTCTCGTTTAATTAAGAGTAGGCTTTGGTTTAAATTTAGGAAAAATCTAAACAATATGAATTAAGAATTTATCTAACAATGGAATATTAAGATCATATATATATATATTGAAAATAAGATCTAAAGAAGTGATTAAAAAGAAAATTTATAATTTTTTAAATAAGTTAAATTAATTCAAAAATGAATCAAATGCAAAAATTTTCTGAAATCCTCAAAGAAATTTTAAGAAAATTAAAAGAATATCGACTAATGGACAACTTTTTGTGTTATTCAATTTTACAATTATCATTTTTTTATTTTATGATAACTATGTGTTCTATTCATTTATTCAAATTTTCATCTAAAACAACTTTTTAATTTTTTAAACTCATTCAACTATTCAATAATTAAGAAAATTAAAAATAAATTAAAACTGATTTAACAAAGATTTTTATAATTTTAAAAAATATTTAAATACCAAAAACTATTATTTATTAAGAATAAATATATATCCGGATTTTTGGTACTGAAATATCTAATTAAAATTGATAGAAAATTCTAAGTATTTTTGTATTTTTTTTCTAAATCAATGACCAATTATTTAAAAAAAATCAAGCACTATTCAAGAAATAACCCAAACTATTTTTTCTGAACCGATTTCTCTAAACCAGGGCTACGCTCCGGATCCCTTTATTTTATCTAAGATTTTATTAAAAAAGATCTAATTTCAAATAAACTCTAAATTGACAATGCAGTAAAATAGTCACAATATGGTTTATTTTTAAATTAGGTTTCTTTAACTTAAAATTTATTTTCTTTTAAAAAGTTTTGTTAATATTTGATTGTATCAATAATCAAAAAATGGCTCAAATGATAATTCGAAGCATTTTTGTTTTATCTTTTTCATACGTTTCATTATATGTTTTTGTTAAATTAAATTTATTTAATTAAAAAAAAATTTCATTTGAACTAATAAAAAAGAATAATTGAAAAGTTGACTTGAAGATATTTAAGTAGTATAATACAAATTATTGTCCATGAATGAAATATGATTGTAAAATGTATGGCACTCTCAACTATGGCAAAACTTAAACTGGAAAAATACTCAATAATTGAGTTTTTTTAGCTACCTTTTACAAACATAACAGTTTTCCAACATTTGGCATGTAATTGATTTTGGGTCAACTAGATCATGTATCTATCAAGAGTGTAACCCAAGTCTATTTCACTCATATTCATCAAATTTTTCAAAATTTGTCTATAAATTAAAGTAAAAAAAGTAAAAAAAATTTGTTAATTTTAATCAATTCAAATTATTAAAAAATTACCTAAAAAGATAATTAATAAGCGACTAATTATTAATATTTGAAAAAATTATTTATATCAAAAGTTCATCAACGTATCAAAGTCATAATAATAAAAACAATAAAAATAATAATATAAACCACATAATGACCCAAAAAAAAATATATTCTATTAATAGTTTTTGTGAAATTCAGTCCAAAAGAACATAATGAAAGATAAATAAATTTAAAATGTTTTACTAGAAGTAAAAAATTTGCGGTTGTTACTAAAAAATTTCACAATATCTGATTTATAAAAATTTATAATAATAATTTACTCATCAAATTTTGTAAAAAATTAGTCTAAAAATAAAGTTTAAGCTAAACTTTATTATTAAACTTATTTAATGACGATTCTCTTCAATCATTCAAAATTGTTCCCCAAATTTGTTAAGAATAATAACCTAATTTAGAAAAACAATTTTAGATTCACTACTACACAATATTTTGGTTCCGGGAAAAGTTCCCATCGCTAATGCCTGAATAAAAACATATGCTAATGATTTAAAAATTTATTTGATAAAAAAGTCATGCATGATTTAATTATATTTTTTTTTAATCTAAAAAGAAAAAAATTGACAATATACAAAATTTCATCATAGGTGAAAAAAATTTCTAATTGAAATATAATTTGACCATAATGCGTAATCTGACGTTGATTAATAAAATTTTTTTTTGATGATTTTGAATAATATTTTGCTACTTTTAGAACCGCGGTATTTACATGTTCCGTTTGAATGACGAACTTGTTGTTGATGCAACTATATCTGGAGGCCTAGCTCGTTACATAAACCACTGTTGTGATCCAAATTGCGTAGCTGAAACAGTTTCGGTTGAAAAAGACCAAAAAATAATCATAATAGCAAACAAAAAGATACTCAAAGGAGAAGAAGTAATCAAATTTATCTACTTAATTAAGCATCAATAGCTAAAATATTGTTTTTTTCTTTCTAGTTAACTTATGATTACCAATTTGAATTTGAGGATGAAAGCAGCAAAATTCAGTGTTTATGCGGATCAGCAAATTGTAAAAAGTGGATGAATTAAAAATCAGAATTTGTACATAACGAACGCTTGAAGTTGAATATAATTCAAATTTAGTCAAAAAATATTAAAAGGAAAAAAGCAATTTTTATGATTTTTTTTCTCTCATTTTTTTTTTGATTTTTTTTCTATTTTACGTCTCTTCTATTTTTATTTTATTTTTTTTAAATGCTTTACTAAATTTGAATGAATAAAAATCCAAAGCTCTTTTTTACTTATTTTTTACTTTCTGAAATTTTAAATTTAAAAAAAAAATTCTTTCATTTAATTTGTTTGCCTTCATTTAACACAAATTAACAAGGATACTTTGCTACCTTATCAAAATCAACGAATTTTTATTTATTGTCTATTTTTACATAACATCGTTTATTTATGTAGAACTAATTAACAAAAAAAAAGTTTAATTAATAAAAGCTTGAAAATAAAACAACGATCACTTTTACCTTACCACTAGATAAAAATGACTGAATACGTTTCGGAAATTGAGAGGCAAGTTCTCGATTCCCAAGAGCCCATTCAGGTCAAGACCGAAGATGCCACTACTGTGAACAATGAGACTGGAGTTTGGTTAAACAAAGACGAATGCATGAACTGGCAAGGTCCAATTAATCTAAATGAATATCCAATAAACAAAGATGACGACCCGATGATTATTAACAAGCAGAATAGTGCAAAGATCCAGCAAAATCAGGAGGTTTTGGTCCGCTATTTGAGGCCTCCAACACCGGAGCCTGAAGAGATAATTATAAGAGAGGAGCCATGTGTTCAAGAGCCTCCGGCGCCACCTCTAATCATTCGCCAAGAAGGAAATCGACCAAAAACCCCAGAGCCAATTGTGTACCGAGAACATCCACCAGAACCACCGAAAAAATCGGAAAAAAAAATAATCACAATTCCTGGCAGAAAAATTGCTCCTCCTCCACGAAAAATTATTGTGGAAAAAATGCCCGACATGCCTTTGAAACCACCAGATATAATTATAGAAAAATGGCTCCCTTATCCAAATAGAAAAAAGAAAATTATCTATGAAAAAAGTTGTAATCCAAGTCGAGAGTATTTAAAAAATGAATTGATTGAATGGCAAACTCCGTTGGTTAAAATTGAGCCTGTATTCCATGACCTTGGTGTGTATAAAGTTGATCCTGAAGCTTACAAGCAACAATTTGAATTTACCAATATGAAAAAATATGAACAATTTAAAAGTGAAATAGATAATGATTCCTTTATTGATTTTGATTATTTAGAAGAAATTGGTATTGACGAAATGTTTTCAAACCAGAATTCTTATTCTCAAGCCGAATATCAAGGCGAAGAAATTTATGAGTTTTTCCCTCACAGAAACCATTTTGGTAATTAAATTTATTGTCCATTTCTAAAAAGATTTCTCTCAATTTTTTTAAAATTTTTATATTCCAAAATATTTAATTTCTTTTTTCATATTTTTAATTATAAATATTCATTTTAAGAGTCGTTTTCAAGACAAAGAGAAAAAAAGGTTTAAATTTTAAAATTGAAATTCACATTGAATTATCTTAAGAGTTTTTTTTAGGTGAATGAAAAGTCTTTCAATTCATTGTATGAGCAATTAAACAAAACATACAAAAATAGTATTTTTTTTTCAAATTGATATTTAATTTTAAATTAATGATAAATAAAAACATTAATATAGCCGAACAACAAATTTTTGTACACGATGAAAACAAATCGGATGAAATGAAGTGGGTAAAATATTCAGATGTTAAAAATGAGATTTACGAACTTGGTAGCGGTCTCATGTCGCTTGGTCTAAGCTCTGATCGAGATGCAAAAATTGGCTTTTACATGTCGGACAGACCAGAATGCACTCTTCTTGATTTATGCTGTGGTTTATTCTCTTTTATTAGAGTACCAATTCACAAAAAAAGATCCATTGCTGAAATATCAAAAATACTCAATGAAAGTAAAATCAAAATATAAAAATAAATCAAATTTTTAAAATTTTTTATTAATTTTAAAGGTAAATTAAGCGTAGTAGTATGCGATAATAGTTATATGGCGATTGATTTAATGCAAAAGAACTCCAATTTAAAGCTTATAATTAGTTTAGAAAACCAAATTGAAGATTACGCAATTGAGAAAGCCAGAACTTTAAATATTCATTTAGTTAATTTTGAAAGAATAAAAGAAATTGGTCGAAGTAATCCAAAGAATCCAAGGGTAATTTTAAATTTAGATTTATTCAATTCACTATAGAAAATTAGTTTCAAAACAACTTACATTCAATATTTTACAAAAACAATGAATCCGTATACGATGCTGTTTTGACCAATTCATCTATTGCCATTGCCAATAAGCTTGTTGAAAATAAACTTAAAGAAAAAAAAATATTTTTGCTTCCTAATAAAGAAGTTTACTACTCAGGTCAATCTAGTTGGAGTATTTTAAACACTGTGATTCAAGTAAAGCTAAAATAAATTATCAATCATAAACAAATTAATTAAAATTTATTTTAGATTTTAATTTTGAGAAATAATGGTTCAATTGCCTACAGTCCATCAAATAGCGATAATATTTACCGAAAAATTAAAAGGCTGAGTCCCACTGTTGCTTATTTAAATAAAATTCAGATAAAAACTCTATTTGATCAAGTAAAAAGAATTTTTGGATAAAAGTTTACTTCATTAATGAAAAATTTTGTTTTAAGCTAAAGTCAGAAATAAAAAATGACCATTCAAAAATTAGACTCAAGTTAATATTTACAGATAGCGTTGTTTATGACAAAGAGATTATTGGATTTTTTGAAAAAATTGGTTGTGAAATAATTGAAATTACTTGCGAATTAGAAAATTTGCCAAATTCGAACAATGATGGTAAACAATATTCAAGAAGCGTGCTCGGGTCTGAATCCTTGACTAAAGTAGTTTATAATTTAAATAAACTTTTCTTGGTTTTATATTAAATCCAAGATAATGGTTGATGATGAATTGAGACTGTGCGATGATGGATCTTTAAACCGACTGGAAAAAATTTACCAAAAAGGAAACTTGGTGCAACAAATATTCATTTTTTGCGATAAAAACAAAAATTTAGTGGCGAGTGTTGTCCCTAATAAAGCCCACATACAAAATTTAGCAGATACATATAATCTAAACTATGATTTTACTCGTTTGTGCAAAAATCCAAGTTTAAATGAAATAATTTTGACCCAATTGAACAATCTGGCCCAAGAATATAATTTAGCTCAAAATGAAAAAGTAAATTATTTCTTGGACACATTTTGCATACTTTTTTTAAATTATTTTTAAAAGGTGAAAAATATTCTTTTGCATCATGAATTATTTAGAGATCGACAAGATGCCAAAAATCGATTCAACAACAACTCTTAAATAAATTCGTTTTAAGAAAAGCTTTATTTTTTACTCTTAATAATAAAAAAGTATTGAAAAAAAAATTTATTTTTTTTTTAATTTTTGTATAATTTTCCTAAAGAATCAGAATTATTAATTGAGTTTTGCTCATGCTTATTTTTTTCTTATGCACAAATATAAAAAATTTTGAATTTTATTTTTTCAATCATAATTTTTAATAATTTTATTTGAAGTAACATCATAAATTAAAATAAATATTTTAAACTGAGAAAATATTCAAATACCTTTTTAATGGTAGTTGATGCGTGAGACAATTTAGTTTTTAACTCGATCTGAAATGGACGAAGAAGTTATAACATGGAACTTACGCGGTCCAAAACGCATGAAAAAGCGAAAAGAACTTAATGCATTGATAAAAAATAATGTAAAATACAAAAGCTTATCAAAAAAGAACTCTGCAGACGCATTCAATATGAGTACTAGTATAGGTACCAGTGGAGGCACCGGCCGGCTTTTGAATTATTCGTCCAGTGATGACCAAGAATATTTTTTTACCGCAAACAAGACTACCATCCGAGAGTAAATAAAAGACAAAAATTTTATTAATGTTTGATCTAATCTTTTAAGGAGGCGTAGAAGGTATTACTGTCGGATGTTCAAACTTTTTTTTATCGGACTTTTTGTAATCATATCTCTTCTATTTGCTTTTTCAATGATTTTTTCGTATTCAAAATTTCAAAATTTATTGAATAACTTGAAAAATCAAGTCGATTTACAAAATTCGAATACTCAAAAGGACATTGATGCGTTCAAAATTAAAATGGACGAATATGAAGGTCTTTTCAAAAAGGTAATTTATCTATTTTGAATAAACTTTTTAGAATTTAAAAATACTTCAAAGATTAGAGAAAAATTAGCAAACAACGAAGATTATTTAAAAGATGTACGTAAAGTAAGTTTTGATTCTCTAAAATTTCTTTTTGATTTTAGAGCAATAAAAAATTAGACTCTTGATTAGAAAAAAAGAGATTTATTTTAAAAAGACATTTCGAATACTTTTTTTTTATCAAAAAAACAATAGAACTTATTTAATCTAAATAATAGAAAAAAAAATAACATCTAATTAATGACCAAGATAAATATTTATTTACCGATAAATTTTAATATTTAAAAAAAAATGTCCCTATTCATAAAAAATATCTTTTTAAGAGCCTTAACAATCAAAATTTATGAGCCGAACAAATAACAAACAGAACATGTAATTTTTTTTACCTAAAAAAATTAAAAATTAATTTAAACTTTGATTATTTTTATTTTTAGTTAAAAAAATTAAAAGATCTGAAAGCAATAAATCTATCAAAAATAAAGTAATCATTGAAAAAATAAATAAAGGATTTTTAATTTTTTTTAAACAATTTTAGTGAACAGATCAAATTATTAGGTTAATGACGATGGCTATTTAAACAGCATGGTAACAAATTGCCTCACAAATTTTCCATTTACATAAATTGTAAAATAACTTAAGTTTTTATTCTATTGCGGTGTAAAGATTCACCAAAATTTTTACTATCAGTTATTTCTTTATTTTTTTTGAAATTTTTTTATTTTACTTGAATAAAAGATATTTTATGAAAGCTTATCTTTTCTTAATTTGTTTATCACACAATGGCATGGTAGGATCATAAAACTTGTGATTCGAACAATTCATTTAGACTTAGAATCGTCAATTCTTGCGATAAGTCTAAATAGATTAAGACCATTTTTTTGCTTTAAAATCTTGAGATGGATACATCATTTCATTTAAAAAGTTTACCTCAAAAATTTTGGAAAAATGACAACTGAACATGTAAGATTATTTATTTTAAATACAACTTAAAAATGGTCATCAAGTTGTTGAGATTATATTCGTTTTCTGATTACATTGTATCAAAAAATTGAGAAAAAAAAATAAAGTCTTTCAAAATTTGAAGCTCTCAGTTTACAATCCTAGTACTTTCCTTTATTTTCATTTAAAAAGACTTATAAAATTTTTAAAGCAATGACTTAGACCATTTTTAATTTACCATCAAAATGGTTTGTTCAAAGTCTAATAATTTTAATACTTTATATTTATTTAATCAATAGGAAAGAGCTCAATTCGGTAACCCGATCGAATTTATTCTGACTGTAATTGGATATGCAGTAGGTCTAGGAAATGTGTGGAGGTTTCCGTTTTTGGTGTTTAAGCATGGTGGTGCTCCATTTCTGATTCCATTTTTTCTCATGCTTTTTCTTGTCGGAATTCCAACATTCTTTTTGGAAACTTCAATAGGACAATTTAGCGGTCTTTCTCCATCTCATGCATTCGAGAAAATGGTTCCGATAGCTCAAGGACTCGGATACGCAGCGATCATAATTAATGCTTTTATTGGATTTTACTATAATATCATCATTGCTTACTGTTTATATTATTTGGTATTTTCAATAAGATCTGAACTTCCTTGGGCCGATTGCAATGGTCAGTTTGATTGCTTTAAAAGGCAAAATTTGTCTGGTGATTGCAAAACCGAATTATACCCATTTACATCTAAAAACAGTACCTTTCCAGTGAAAATTTTTTTCCATAAAATCAATTTTTCTTTTTTTTTTAAAGTTACAATTCGATCTCCTAGTGAAGTTTATTTTTAGTAATAGAAAATTTTTTTAGTCTTAATTGGTTTTTTATTTATTTAATTTGAAGTGATAATGTTTTGGAAATTTCAGACGGAATTCAAAACCTGGATGGACTTGTGCTTCATCTTGTCTTAGCATTGATTTTGGCATGGTTTTTCGTTTACGCTGCATTGGCTAAAGGAGTTCAATCTTTAGGAAAAATTTCTTATTTTACATCAACTTTTCCTTACGTCATGTTGACAATTTTAGTTGTTCGCGGAGCATTATTAGATGGTGCTAATGAAGGAATAAAATTTTATGTTGGAAGTTTTGATGCATCCAAACTAGGAGATCCAGAACTATGGAAAGATGCAACTGTACAAGTATTTTATGCGCTATCTGCATGCTCTGGTGGTCTTATATCAATGAGCAGCTTTAATGCCTTTAATAACAACTTGTTTAGAGACTCATTATTAGTTCCTATATTGGATTGTCTAACAGGATTTTATGCTGGTTAATAATTTTAAAATCTAGCATTAAATTAAATTTAAAAATTTTCTTAAAGGCTTTGCAATCTTCACTGTATTGGGTCACATGTATATAACAAAATGTGTGAGCTCATTTAATGAAGTGGCTGCTCAGGGACCAGAACTTGCCTTTGTCGTCTATCCTGAAGGTCTTAGCTTGATGGGAAGCGCGGCACCATTTTTTAGTTTTCTTTTTTTTATCATGATGTTGGCCCTTGGCTTTGGGTCAGAATTCTCAATTATGGAATCGGTCATGTCTACAGCAGTGGACATTTTTAAGAAACAAATTAATACCAGAGCAAAAAATTTAGGAGCTCGCTTGATCATTGTCATTGTTTACTTTTTGTGCGCCCTAACAATGGTTACAAGGGTAAGATTTAAAATTAGAAATTGATCAAAGCTAATTAATCATCAATAGGGTGGTCTATATGTTCTTAATTTAATTGATACTGTTATTGCTGGATACCCTCTTTTGGTTGTAGGATTACTTCAAGTCATTGTAGTACCTTGGATCTATGGTAAAATTATTTATTAGTTAACAATTCAGAAATCTTATTTGTTTTTAAAAAAGGAACTGATCGTTTAGTAAATGATATTGAACATATGATAGGCAAAAAATCAAGAGCATTTTGGATGATTTGGAAAATAAGCTGGAAGTTTATTACTCCAGTTATTTTATTTGTAAGTTTTGCCAATTTTTGAAATTTAAATAAAAATTAATTGTTTCAAGGTTGTAATAGTTGCTTCAATAATAATGCCAAGTGATCCAATAAGTCTAAATGGTAGGCCCTATCCAAGCTATGCTGTTGCTATTGGCTGGGTAATTGTTGCCATTCCGATTAGCGCAATTCCGATCTGTGCCATTTACCAATTTATACTCAAACACAAAGACGGAAAAAATTATGTAATTTAAAATTTTCTTTAAATTCATTTAAAAAATCATTATTTTAATTTTTTAAAAGAGAAAATTATTCGAACCTAGTGTTGATTATTATGCAACTAAGGAGCGCTTTTTTAAAAAACAAGAAGAAATTAAAAAAAACGAAATAAAATCATTTGAAAATAATTCTCGGAAAGAAATTTCTTTGACTAGTTTGCGAAAGAACGGTAATTTTGTGAATTTATTTTATAATTTAAAAAAAACTAAAATTTTCATTTAAAGTTGTTTCCCCTTCCGAATCAAAAGTCTAAAAATGATCAATATTTTACAAATTTACCATTCTTTTTTTCTTTTTAAAATAAATTCTATTAAATCAGCAAAAAAATTTTTTATTCAAAAATCAAATCAAAAGACAAATTCCCATGCTATCTGATCAATTGGTAAACAAACATTTGACCAGCATCACTTCGCTCAGTTGATGACAAGCACTTGTCACTATTTGGTGACCAAGGAAATATGTGACCATTAGTCATATTAAAAGCACCCTGGTCACCTAATGAATAACAGTGGTTTCCAAATTATTTCAAATAAAAAGAAGCCAAATTTTTCAGACACTCTCTAGAATTATAAATAAATGATGTTTCAATTTTAAACCATGTAAAAAACTTGAATATCAATACTTTGAAAATAGTTTTGAACTTAAAATTTTTTAATAAAAAAAAACAGAATTAGACAGCTAATTGAAGATTTAGATAAAGAAATGACTCAAGAAATCATAAATTTGGATGAATATAAACTATTCGAAAAATTTATAAAAGTAGAAAACATAAAAATTAAGTTTTTTTGATCTTATCTATTTGGCTTTATATTTTTAACTCAAATTTGACTTTGATAATAATATTAATTTTTGTTTAGTTGATTTGCAATTAAAGAAATAATAAAATTGACAAAATTTTTTATTTTTACAGAATTTTATTTGTCACTAAATTAATAAAAATGATCACCAAATTATTAAACTTGGTCACGTAATAATATGATTGGTCACATTTTGGATTTAATCTTAAAATTTATTAAAATATTAGTCAAATATTTCCTTGGTCATCAAATAGTGATCAGTGCTGGTCACCAACTGACAAAAGTGATGTTGGTCACATAACGTGGGACCAGCACTATTTTATTGAATCGAATTAAGAAGTCAAAAATTTTGGATTAAGGATCTTTCTGACAAAATTAAAAAATGTTCATTTTTAAATTTTTATTAATTTAAATAATTTTAATATTTAGTTGATAACCTATTTGCTAATACGGCAAATTGGGTTGTCATAAACCATTTTCAAGTTAACCTTATGTCCGACTAAATCTCTGATATTATTAATACCATATTTGATCATAGTCGGCCTTTCCAATGATAAGCCCCAAGCAATTACAGACACATTTTTAGGCAAATTCATGGGTTCTAACATCTCTGGTCTAAAAACCCCCGAATTACCGATTTCGACCCATTTGTTTAGACCTTTATGAAAAGCAAAAATTTCCATACTTGGTTCTGTGTACGGGTTGTAAGCCGGTTTAAATCTTAGCTCTGTCATACCTAGTTTACTGAAAAATTCGTATAAAACTCCTATAAGGTCTCCTAATGTTAAGTCGTAGTCGGCAATCACTCCTTCGATTTGATGAAACTCAGCTAAATGAGTTGCATCCAAGGTTTCGTTTCTGAATACCTTATCGATGGAGAAATATTTGGTCGGCTTGAAAACTTCCTTAAAATTATCAAGATTTATTCGAAATTTAATTTTAATAAAATTTAAAGCCTACACTCTGGGCTAGTTTGTAGAGCATTCGAGCACTAACGGCTGTTGTATGGGTCCGCAAAATATTCTTCTGAGCCTCCTCAATTTTCCAGTCATATTTGTAGCCTTGCGAACCATAGCCTCCGCCATTCATATGCGTTTGTTTGACTCTTTCAAGATAGTCCATTGGAAATGTGGTGCTTACAGATGGATCAGAAATGAAAAAAGTGTCGTGGGCATCTCGAGCAGGATGTTGTTGTGGCTGGAAAAGTGCATCAAAATTCCAAAAACTGTTCTCAATATAATTATTTGTCGGCATTTCAGTAAATCTAGATTACAATAATCAATTTCAAAAAAAAACTTTACTATGCTTTGTTACCCCATTTCAAGGAAAATTTTTCTAATTTCTGTCCTAACTTTTTGAAGTGGATGCAAATGACCTCCATCAGGTACAGTACCTAATGCATCTAAGTTGTACTCTTTAAATTTTTTTGTTTTCCATGCATCACTTTTAAATTTTAGATAAAAATTAAAATTTTTTAAATAAAAATTTAACATTAATTTTTTAAATAAAAATTTTACCCTAAAAGCATTTCAGCAGTCAATTCTTTTTCTGGTTTTTCTAATTTAGTAGTAAATTTATCTCCTTTAGAAACAAAAATGCTGTTTATGGTCCTACAAATATTTATTTTTATTAGAGTTTGTTAAAATTTAGTCAATTAAATACCTACACTTCGGATATTAATTTTCTTTTTTTTAGATCTTGAATTGATTTATCATTAACATCAGATAGGTTCAAATTTTGAATTTTTTCAAGAACATCTTTGACTTGGTCATTAATTTTAGCCACTTTTTTTGCTACTTTAGGACCATCAGCATTTTTTTTGTCTAATTGAATCCAACCGTTTGCCATAGCTTTGCTAAAACCCAATTTGGCGTTCGCATTTAAACTCTAAAGATTTTCAATATTTTTCTGAATTCAAATCAAGGATAAAATTACCATTAATTCACTCTGTAAAATACCTGTATCAGGAATCAAGTTGAAAATGACTGCTTCGTGACTACCATGTTTAGCAATGTGCTGAGCTTCATCATTCAAAACGAATGATTTGGTAGATTTTTGCTCCGATTTTAATAACTAAAGATTTGATCATTTATAATTTTAATATTTTTTTTTCATTAAATACCCCTTCATTAGTTTGTAAACTTTTAATAGCTCCTATAACTTTTTGATGATCTAAATTACGAGCATTAGCATACTCAAGTGTGTCCAACGAATTATTTTTGTCAATGTATTGCAATAATTCTTCGTTCAAATCGGCCATTCTTAAGTATTTTTAAAATTTGTATTGAAGTTTTTTTTGAAAAAAAAAAGAAAAATTTTGCATTCAATTATTTCAGCATTTTTTAAACATGTGAATTTTTCTAAGCCTCTATATACTTGAAATCAAATCGTCAAAAATTTGCAATTTTTATTTGCAATGATGAAAAAAAAAGTATAATTTTTAAAATTTATTTTGCTTTGCCAAGAATTGTCATTATTTATTTTATACATTCATCACCCAAATTTAATATTACTCCGAAGTGCTTTCTATTTAAATTAACAAATAAGACTAGAGACTAAAATAAATGAAACGAGCGACAAGGCAATACCAGTAAAGGTAGCACTGCGCATTCGGCCGCTAAATCAGCGCGAAAAAAATGACGCATGCTCAGAATGTCTGCGCACAATTTCCAACGAGCCTCAAATAATAATCGGTAAGGACAAGCCGTTCACATACGATTATGTATTTTGTCAGAATACCCCTCAAAAAGACATCTACGAAGCGTCCGTGCAGCCACTTCTAGACAATCTATTCAAGGGATACAATGCCACAGTTTTGGCATATGGACAAACGGGCAGTGGCAAAACGTTTACAATGGGCTCGGGCTACGCCGCGCTCTCGTCAGCCATGGCCAGTGTGTCCAACGTCGACATCCAAACCAGCTCAATTCTCAACTTGAACGATCTGGACGAAGTCGGAGTCATTCCACGCGTCCTAAACCACCTGTTCACGCGCATTGACGACGAACAAAACTCAAACAAGGACCTGAAGTTCAGCGTCAAAGTCTCATTTGTGGAGGTCTACAATGAGGGGATAAAGGACTTGTTCAGTTTGAAGGGAACACAAGAAACTTTGAACATTAGAGAAGAGAACAACACGATCCGAGTGATGAATTTGTCTGAAATCGAAGTAAAAAACTCGATCACCACAATTCAGTTGCTCGAGCGAGGCTCTCAGGGACGAGTTGTTGGAGGCACAGCTATGAATGACCAATCTTCAAGAAGTCACGCAATTTTTACAATAACTCTAGAGCAGGCCAACTGCTCGAGCCAAAATGGCCCGAATTCGGACAATGGACGCTTAATTAAGAGCAAGTTTCACTTAGTCGACTTGGCCGGCTCGGAGAGACACAGCAAGACGAAGGCGGAGGGAATTCGTCTAAAAGAGGGAATCAACATAAACTTGGGTCTGTTGGCGCTCGGCAATGTGATCAGTGTGCTGGGAGAAGAAAATCCGGGCAATAAGGCCAAGCATGTGCCGTATAGAGAGAGTAAATTGACCAGGTTGTTACAGGACAGTTTGGGCGGCAATTCTCATACGGTCGTGATAGCGTGTGTTAGTTCGGCTGATTCCAATATGGAGGAGAGCTTGAACACGCTCAGATATGCGGACAGGGCTAGAAAAATTATAAACAAGCCCATTGTAAACATTGATCCTCAGATGGCTGAGCTGAACAGCCTGAGACAGCAGGTCCAAGAGCTCAAGGCTCATATTTACCATTTGACTGGCGGCACCGGAGTGCATCCAACTCCACAGAAAGCGTAGGCTTTTTATTTAATTGTTCGATTTTATTTTTTTATTTTGTTTTAATTAAAGGCAAGAAAACTCCGCCGAATTGGACAATATCAAGGAAGAAAATAAGCGACTTAGAGTAATTTTATTTATTTTTTTGTCGAAATATATATACTAATATACTAATATACAACTAACATAGATTAATATAGATTCTTGCTTGGTTTGTGGCGACCGTCCTACGGGCTATCACTATGGCGTTTCCACATGCGGCGGCTGCAAAAATTTTTTTAAAAGAAATGCTTTTGAGTCTTTCTCATGCAAGGAAGACGAAAATTGCACAATAAACCGCGACACGCGCAGAAATTGCCGATATTGCAGGCTGAAAAAGTGTGTCGATGTCGGTATGATCAAAAAAATATAAATTGTAAATTTTTTTTAAACTAATTTTTATTTTTATTTAACCACTTGACCAATTAATAAATCTTACTAACTAATTAACAGCTTTTTGTTCATTTGCATTCTATCTTGCTTCAAACTAGCAAAATAGATCGACAAAACTTAAGCTAAATTTAAACAATTATTTCAGCATTTTTTAAACATGTGAATTTTTCTAAGCCTCTATATACTTGAAATCAAATCGTCAAAAATTTGCAATTTTTATTTGCAATGATGAAAAAAAAAGTATAATTTTTAAAATTTATTTTGCTTTGCCAAGAATTGTCATTATTTATTTTGTTTTTGCAAAAAAAAATATTGAATTAGTGTCGATTTAAACAGAGCTTATTCATTAGACTCGACCAGAGATTTCTTTTCTTCCTCTGTCTTGGGAGTTTCTAGAGATAGTTTCTTGGCTTTTTCTTGCTCAGTCTCTTTCAAACGGAAATATGAATACAAAACAAGGCCTTGAATAAAATATTAGAAAATTAAAATAAAAAATATTGATAGTTTTTACCAATTGTGACCATAAAAATTGACACAATTTGCTCAAGTTTCATCGGATCGTGAAACAATATAGACCCTACCACGATTGTAGTAATGAATTTTAAATTACCACTCATATTGTATCTAATTTTAAAAAAAAATAAAATTAGAACTTGAATTTTTTTTTTATTTTACGTCAATGCTGATGTAATACCGATAATCCAATAAATTGTGATATTGACTCCAAAAGCAATAACTCCAGATGAAATTATTACAAACTATATTAGAGTAAAATAATTCCCATTTTTAATCAAGTCAATTTACCCATTCAAAAGCAGATCTGTCAAGTTTGAAAAGGCCATGGGATCCGTATAGAGGTTCAAAAAATGGAATGATTAAAAAAAGTGTCACAGCCGAAAGAGGCGCTTGGTATGTCAATAACTGAAGTGCGTTTATCTTCAATTCTTTTTGTTTTTCGCCTATCCACTTTTTAAAAGGATTTAAAAAAAAAATTTTTAATTGATGAAGACAAACTTACAACTTGATAAAGCGAAGTTACTGAAGCTGCAGATAGGCCTAGAGTGAAGCCTATCAAGTTAAATTTAAGATCATAAATAGAGTTAAAAATAACCCCGAGTAAAACTGGCACCACTGACAAGATTACTTTGTTCGAATAGATATGATGATAAAAATTGAAGGAAATAAGCATGACACCTGGTGTGGTGAGAGATTTTAAACATTGGTAAGTTCCGATTGTGTTGTATTCAAGAGAATAGTTTGTCAAAGCCACAAAACCACAAAATGTAATCGACATTGGAATCATCTTCAAGATTGGAACTTTGACTATTTTAAAAATACCAAATAGGTTACAAATTAACAGGCCAATGAATGTTATTATGAAATGGATGCACGTGAGACCCATGTTAGGAAATTTGTAATTTATATAAATGTATTTGTTTACTTGTATGATGGCGATTGATGTAAAAAAATTGAGCGAAAGACTCAAAATTACGTTTAATTTTTCAGCCAAAGCCATTTTTTATCTTAGTCGATCGAGCCTTTATTATTTTAGCAAAATAAATCTCATATCTCTAAAAATTAATATCTACAAAATAAAAATAATAGCTAAATTTTTTAAAGTTGTAACTTAATTATTTTAATCGCTGAATTATGAAATTTTAAGGTAAATTTATAAAAATATTATAATTTTAATAAACTCTGAAAATTTTTAAATTTTTTTTAACATGACATATTTTGAATTTAAACAATTCCCTTTAATCAATAAAAATGAATTTTTTTTTAATAAAAAATTTTAAATATTTGTGGCAAAATAAAACTCAGCTAAGTTTAAAAAAAACCTATACTGGTCTAAACAATATTTTATCGTGTATCCTTAGAAACTAAAATTATTTCAGATTTATTAAGGTGAAAAATTTTATTAAGAATTTTTAGGAGAAAATTTTTTGCACGAAAAATCAAATTATCAATTTTTTTCATAATGATACTTTCTGAAACGTTGAGAAAAAAAATTAAAGAAAAATTTTTATCAACCAAAACTAAAGTAAAGCCAAATTGGAAATTGAAAAAGTTCTCCAACTATTTGAACACTTCAAAAATAAAACTTAATTTTAATAATATGAATGCTAATTTTTAAAAAATGAATAACATTTATTTTTTGTTTTTTGCATTTTTATTTTTTTTGGTGTCGTCAACTAGTGCACCTGATGATAAAAAAAAAGCAAAAAAAGTCAAACATGCTGCTTTAAATGTTCTAGAACGTGGATTAGTCGAAAACAAAATAGAACTCGACGATATAGTAAAAAACCACGCCATTTATTGCGATAAATGCAAGAATAAAAAAAATTTTGAAAACAAAGTTCTTGGGTATGTGACACCATGGAATCCGCGTGGATATGACATTGCCAAAGTTTTTGCAAACAAACTTGATTTAGTATCTCCTGTATGGCTTCAGATTCAAAGAGTTGGCCGAAAAAATTATCAACTCACTGGCACGCATGACATTGACATGAAATGGATCAATGCAGTTAAAAAAAAGTCAAATCAAACTTCTCAATTGGTTCCAAGAATTTTGTTCGAAAGGCTGAAAATGGAAGATTTACATGCTCTCTTTAATGACGAGGAAGAAATCGACTCGTTGGCAAAAATGCTGCTTAAAAAATCAATAGATTTTCAATTTAATGGATATGTTTTGGAAGTTTATATGCAATTATCTGGTCATGGAAAAAATAGCATTAACCATTTGGTCAGAGATTTATGCAAAGCATTACACCAACAAGACAAGCTTTTATTTTTGGTCATTCCTCCGGTAATGATGGAAAAAGAAAAATTGTTTGATAAGAAAGACTTTGATCTGCTTAAAGATGATATTGATGGCTTTTCCCTGATGACTTATGATTATTATTCACATTCAGGACTCATAGGTCCCAATGCCCCTATAGATTGGATTCGCCAAAATATTGACTATTTTACGGATGACCCACAGTACAGAAAAAAAATTCTCTTAGGCCTCAATTTTTACGGAATGAAATTTGTGACGAATTCAGCTGGAAAACCAATATCGCAGCCCGAGCCGATCATTGGCAAAGATTATATTAAGTTTATAAAAAATAACGAAATGAATCTAAAATGGGAAGAAAATTATAAAGAACATATTTTAGTATCTATTGACAAAAATAAACCAACATTTTTATTTTATCCTACTCTAAGTTCAATTTTTAATCGCATAGAGCTAGCTCGAGAGCTCGGAACTGGACTTTCAATTTGGGAATTGGGACAAGGCTTAGATTATTTTTATGATCTATTGTAGGAACATGCTAGCCTTAATTTAAATTTAAAAAATGACTTTTTAAATTAAGTAATAAATTTTTATTCATCTATTAAATTTTGGTCTTTATTTTAGATTGAAAAAAAATAATTTAATTTTGCACTCTTTTTAAACTTTTGAAACTAAATATTTATTTTGAAAATAATCTGATTTAGGTTTTATTTTTTTGCTTGAAACATATTTGACTAAATTAAGACTGAATTATGATTTCTTTGCTCAGAACAAAATTACAATTTCAAAGTATGTTTTTCCTATTTTAAATATTTTAAAGAACAATTTTTTCATTTTAATTGATAATGAGGAAAAAATCAATGGACCTCTAAGTTGCAATTAAACTTATTTTGCCAATAAAATAGCCAAATTTTTTTTGAATTTTCAACCAATTTTGGGTATTTTATTATATTACTTAAATGCTTTTAAAAATAAATTTCTAAAATTTTGAACGAGTTTTCTACTCTGGATCTTTGACTCCAATTTTAATTTTAATTTAAAAGTAGCTTTTGTGTTCAATAGACTCAAATTTTTTGTTATTTATACTTTTTCACTATGATTTTGATTATTTTTCTTTAGGCCTTCAAATTGTTTTAATAATAAAACTCAAAAGGTAATTCGTCAGTAAATTATCCAAGCCATTTTAACTGAAATTCGGAATTTCAGAAGGATCTTTTAAAGTTCTTCTTCTATTTTTTCGACAACTTAACTTTTTTATTTAAATATTATCGTTTTGAAAAAATTTTTTTTTAAATAAATTCTTTGTTTAGTTAAATTAAAATTAAAAAAAGCAAAATGTAATTAATTTTATATTTTTACATTTACTTATATTTTTTCGTGCAATATTTCAGAAAATTTTAATTAAAAATTAAATTTTTCATGATTTAATAATTTTTAGATTTTTTTTGTTTTTGTAGGAGTCAGAATAAATTGAAAAAAGCAGCATGTTGACTAATGTATTTTTAAATTATTCTCTGAATAATAATAGTTTTACTAATTCAATAGTTTTAAAATGAATGAATTATGCATCACCATTGTAGAGAAATTTCGAATTTAGACTCAAGAAATTACAAAATTTTCTAAGAGATACTTGAAATGTATGTTCGAGTTCATTTGGTTTGAACCCATATTTTTGTAGGTTATTAACCTATATCTTATAAGATTAAAATTATTGTTTGTCTCATTTTTTTTATTTCAAAGTATTGAAACTTATAAATAAAATTTTAATTCAATGAATTATGATTTAAAATTATTTAAAAAAATAAAACCAAGTTCAACTTATTTTTAAATGAAAAAATTTGGTATAAATAACTAAAACATTCTACCAAGATAATCATTCAAATTAAAATAATTCAATTTAATAACTAAAATAAAAAATTTATTTTATTTTCCTATTCAATATGACTTCAAAATTAAAATTGTTTTTTTTGGTTGTCTTTTTATCAAGCACAACAAAAATAAGCTCTTCCCTGGGTGAAAAACTTCAATCAACTGGTCTTAAGTCCGAATCTAACAATTTACAGTCTTCACCAGGAAATCTACAAGGAGCATTCGGACATGGTGCTGGTTATGGATTGTCTGACTATGGTTATGGATATCCAAGCTATGGATATGGTTTGTATGACTATGGTCTAGGTTACGGTGGTTATGGATATGGTGGTGGATATGGCTACACATATCCAAATTATGGATACGGATATGGTTATCCAACTTATTACAAGAGAAGATAAAAATTTTAAATCTCACAATGATTAGATTAGTTTTAATTTTTTTTATTCAATATAATAACTTAATTTTATTTTTAGTATTCAGATATTAATAAATTTTAATATAAAATCAAATTTATATATTGTAATTCCATACCTTAAACTCCATATCTTAAGTTTATTCCACAAGTATATTAAGACCTTGTTAAAAAACTTGCACTTTTTTTAATCTTTCACGTAGGCATGCATAACGCCAAATTTAACTACTCAATGTATGAATATGGCAAATTGAAATTTGGGATCAAGATCAAAATATGAAATGTGATTTTTTAGTTTTTTATGTTTTTTTTTAATAAAAGAGAAAAAAAAAATTTTTATCCCTAAGCATTTTTTAAAAATTTTTAATTACTAAAAATGTTATATCAAGTTTATTTTCATATATAAAATTTTAGAATATTGAACTATAATAGGTTTAAACTTTAAATTAATAAAAACTTATAAATTGAAGATTTTTAAAAAAATTTAAAAATTGTTCGTCTAAATATCAAAAATCTGTTTGTAAATGAGACAAGGTAAAGCAACTTTTATTTCTACTGTGAAAGTCTGCAAAATCTGTGCGAATTCTACAAAATTGCACTCTATTTAAAAGTATTAAAAGTAAAACGCAATTAGTTTGCACAGATTTTGCAGACTTCCGCAGTAGAAATAAAAATTGCTTTACCGTGTCTCATTTACAAACAAATTTTTGATATTTAGAACAAAAGTTAAAAAAAATTTTATTTTTGTATTTGATGTTTTGAATGAATTTTCAAAATTCCTAATTTGCCATAGATATGCATCTCATGACGATAGATTATAGAATTTAAAAAATTCTATGAACTAGACTTGAGTATTTAAATAAAAAACTAAAATTTAAAATTATCTTAAGCCGAGTTTATAAGTAAAGCCTTTTCAAAAGACAACAGCATTCTAGTTCTTTTAAAAAATACCTTTACTTGCCGGAATGCCGCTCATGTTAGCATATAGAACAGCTTCTGCCAAGCTAATAATAACCTTCATGATTTTTTTCTAAGCGATAATTTTTTAATATATTTTTCAATCAATTTTATTTAATTATTTAATTTTATTTTTGTTATGATTTATAATTTTTTTTTGCAAAATAATTTTAACCAGCAAAAAAATAAGTGAAAATGTCAAATTAGAGAGAAAAAAATTTAAAGTCATTTTTCTAAGCGGATTCTTCTGATAATTTTAGAATGCTTTTTTTATTCCAAAATAGACATGCATATATTTTTGATGAATCTAAAAAAAATAAGATTAAAGAATCTAATTATACTAAATAAGAGATCTTTATTTATCAAAAAATAATTTTTGTTCAGAAACAGTTTAAACAGTAAACTTGGAATTTTATCATATTTTTGAAGCAAAAGATTCTTTCAAGTTGATGTGGCAAAACAGATTGGTTGGTCTGATAGAAAAAAAATCACAGAAAAAATTTTATATAATTTATTTTTGAAATTAAATAAAACAGCGAAAAAGAAATTTAAATTTAGAAATCAATTTTTCAAGTCACTAAACTTTTGCTTAGCATTTGCTTTAAATTTTATTATTATTACATAGTTCAAATAAATAAGGAAAAATGAAATTTAGTTATTTAACAAAAAATTTCTACTTTTTTTTAGATATAAAAACATAATTAACAAAAATTTACCACTATATTCAAAGTATTTTTCAATTGATGGAAAACTACTCACTTTTTTGGCAAAAATCCACAATAGCCATCGCATTTGCTTCTTTACTCTTCCTCTACTTTTTGTATCATCTAAACAATATCTTTGTTCTAAACGTTCGTTTTTTTAAAAAAGTTTTTTATATTCTAAAAAAATTAATCAAAAATCTAGTTGTTGTTTTTTTAATTATAATTATGAATAGAAAAAGGCTGCGCACAAGTAGAATGACCGACGCTGCTAACGAGTCAAGTAACAACAGTGATTTGGGGAACCTTAAAATGTTCGAATTCGTGCGCATCAAATGTACAAAAAGCAGCGAAGTGCGCATTCTCAAAAACGAAATATCCAATTTGGCTTCCCGATTCTCTTACTCCTATTCACTTAGAGATACATCACCGGACACAGATAACAGCCGAAATCAAAACCAGAGCATTCACTACGGTGTTCCCAAGAAGCGAAGCGGACACCGAGCTGTGTGCAACAATGAAAACATGTGGATTTGGGGCGGATTTTGTCCCATTCGGGAGCAAAATATAAATGAAGATGACGAAGACAATGAAAATGTTTACCCTTCCCCTCTTTTTCCCGAGGTAAAAATTTAAAAAGATTATTTTTTAAAATTTACATTCAAAAAAATTTCTAAATTTTTTTTAAAAAATTCTTTTAGTTGTGGCGCTTTAACTTTAATACGCGTCGTTGGTGTTTGCTCAAAACAACTGGAGATATTCCAGACAAATTTGTAGCAAGTCATTCCAGTTAGTATATCACCTTTTTAAATACTTTGTTTTTTTATTAAGCCTTTCAATTGTAAAGCAATATTGCATGGCACTTCTACATTGATAGTATTCGGTGGCACAGGCTTTCCTTTTGGTAAAAAAAATTCAATTAAATTAAAAAAAAATCAAAGAAAAAATAATTGTTCAAGGAGAAAGCCTATCGAATTCGCTGTACATATGCAATTTAGGTACACTCGTGTGGAAAAAATATGAACTCAAGGGACAAAAGCCTTTACCTCTATATGGAAGTGTAAGTTCGTTCTGATAATTTGTGCATAAAATAAAACCAATTCAATCAAGAGTCTTCTAACAGTTGGTGATAATTTATACATTTTGTTTGGTACCAACGCAGTTCAATATTGTTCCAATGTGTACCGTGTAAACATTAAAACCCTCGAATCTGTCAAATTGTTTGACTCAATTGAATTAATTGAAAATGCCACTGTGGCCGACACACATCGCTTGAATCAACTGTATCCAAATGATTTTTTGACCGGGAGATATCGCCAGGAAGTTGTTTACTATGAAAATAAATTGTACACATTTGGTGGTGGAAAAATTGATGGTGATGCTCATTGCTTTGAAAATGTAATTTTATATTTTATTAAAAAAAAATTTACTAAATTTTTAGTTACCTGCTTTTAATATTGAAACTGATAATTGGGAGTTTATTAATACTTATGCGGACGTAAAAACTAACTGTATTTATTTTTGGGATATGACATTAAATTTTTTCTATCTCTTTCAAATTTTAGCTTTTCCTGAAAAACGCAAATTCCATTCTTGCATCAGGATTAGTGATTATGTGTATGTATTTGGAGGTATGCACTGTGACTTGGAGAATAATGTGTTTAGATCAGTGGAAAATTGCGTGTGGCGATTGAATATGTTAAATTTAAGATGGCAGAAGCTAGATTTAAAAATTCCCTGTCTAACTTATTTTCACGCGGCATGTGCAAATGATGTAAATTAGGAAAAAAATTAAATTTTAAAGTAATAAAATTTATCATTTTTTTAGAATGGACAAGTATTTATCCATGGTGGGGTTAAGTCAGTGAACGAAACAAACACTCGTGTTAATCATTTGTACACTGTTTCGCTAATGATTCCTAAATTGGGTGATATTTGTTGGACAAAACTAATTGTAAATTATCCTAAACTTGTTTATATGAATAAAAAGTATCTTTTGAGCCTTGGTATACCTAACGAGTTTATAAGGCGAATTAATTGATATTAACAGATAATAAATATTAAATTTTAAAATTTTCTATTTATTTTTTTTTTTTAATTTCAAACGACTTTGAATATTCGTTATATGTGGATTCTTAATTGTATATATTTTTTTATAAATAAAATTGTTTGATTCTGATTTATTCTTTCTAAATTGAATTATATTAATTTTTTTTTTCAAATTTTCTAAAGATTTTGATTCAAATTTTGAAATATTTCTGTCAAAAGCTGATTAAAAAAACACAATTCCACTCAAAAATTAAAAATGAAATTCTTCTTTAACACTAGAAAAGCCAAATTTTTAAAACCGTATAAGCCAAAAGAGGGTTTTTAAACCCATTAATATTTTTGGTTTATTTGACACATCTAAAATAATCATGACTTAAAATTTTTATTTTTAAATATATAATATAATATATTTAACATTAGATAAAATTTTATTTGTAAAAAAAAACTTAAATTTGTCTTAATTATGGCAGAATTTGAGATTGGGTTTTTAACACTATAAAGGCCAAAATTTTTTATACCGTAACAGCCAAAAGTGGGTTTTTTAAATCTACTTTTAAATTCTCCTGTAATTAAGTCAAATTTAAGTTTTTTTACCAATAAAGTTTTATTTTATGTTGAATATATTATATTATATATTTAAAAATAAAAATTTTGAGTCATTATTATTTTAGATGTGTCAAATAAACTAAAAATGTACGTGGGTTTAAAAAACCCACTCTGGGCTTTAATGTATATTTTTTTTTGCTGACATTAAATAATAATAATTGTTAAACAAAAACATTAAAATTATAAATTTTATGCAATTTCAGATTGAAGAACAAAAAATTTTTTAAACTCTTTCGTTTTAGACGGAAAAATTTCTTTAAAAACGAAAAAATAGAAGTAATAAAATTTAAGAATGGAATTTTCATTTATTTTAAAAAAAAAAATTATTTTTTTCAAACAAAAAGTAAAAATTATAAATCTGCACTTAGTGACTTTTAGTGAAGTTCAATAAATGCTGAGCCTTTAGACATTATCTGAAACTAAAACAGGAATTAAATTTCTATATTCTTTGGCATTTTTTCCACTTTTTATCAAAAAAAAATGAAAATTTCGGAATTCAGTTGCTTTCGTGATCAAAGATATTCATCTTTTCTATATTAATCATTAAAATTAAAATTTATTTGAGGCACCGAAATCAAGTTCCTGGAATTTTAGTGCGAAATTAAAAGCCAAATATTTACAATACTTGCAAAAAATAGAAATCAATTCCTTATGATTTTTTTATGATGACCCATTGAATTAGCTTAGAAATCTTAGTGATCATCTTACTCTTTCAATTAACCTTAATTTAGACCCTTCTAATACTCAATTTAACAATCCATCTACTTTTGAAAAATTTTTTATCTCAACTTTAAATTGGAATTGATATAAATAAATGTTTTTTATAACAACAGGCCCAAATTCTATATGAATTATTAAACTCCTATGTTAATGTAAGTGACCCTAAAAACATTTAGATCAGTTTTAATATTCCCTATGGTTTCAAAATTCTATTCTAAACAAAAAAAACAGAAAAACGAAGAATTATAAAATATAAAAGATAAACTTGAAAATCCAAGCAATCAATTAACCACCAACTCAACTCTACAAAAAATGAGTTAAAAAGGATTCATAGGCAGCATATTTACTTGATTGAACTGAAAGAAGAAACTAAAATTGAACAACTTTTTTTTCAGAGATAAAAATAAATTCTGGAAATTCTCTTAAAGAGCAAAAGACATAAAAAATGTTCTTTCTATTTTACTCCATCTTATCTCCCATATTTCAGCTTGTTGAAACATCTGAAACGATTTCTAAATTGAAAAACTCAATAATACCTAGCAATGACTCACTCAACTATTTCCTTATCAAAAACTTTACCTATAATGGCTACATTAATCTCCTTCTCAAATTTTTTAAACTCCACACACTAGGGTTTTTCTTAAAAAGTATTATGACTCGGCACTTGCTGTAATATCCTTATCTAATAGACGTATTACTGAGCCAATCTGGTGTCAAGTAAGTTGGTTACAGTCATTCTTTCTATTCAATGGCTATATTGACGACCTCATAAGAGAAGAAAATGTTGAAAAAAATTGGTGCTCAATATAAAAATCTAAAAGTTTCAATAATCAGTTTTTAAACCATGTTAAAAAAATTTTTTTGAATTTAAAAAAATTATTAAATAATTAAATTGAACTTAAATTTTTAAATTGTGCGCCTTAAAAAAAATAAGTATATTTTAAGAAAAAACTTTGGAAAATTTTTAAAAATTTTATTCATAAAATAATCGATTCTCGATAAAATAATTGAGAAATTTAAATAGTTCTTGTAAAAATTGAATAAAAAATATAAAACAAATTTTTTTAAAAAAATCAACAACTTAACTACAAAGCACCACCAAATCAATTCTTTGATTTAAGCTCTTTTACAGCTCTAATGTTTGGCTCTAAATCGGATAAAAAGCCAGCCTTAGCTATGAATGGATGAGCCAATAATTCTTTGGTATCGGCTCTTTTTTCCGGATCAACTTCCAAACATCGATCCAAAAAGTTGACCACCTCTTTGGACAGTCTTGATTTACTTTCATCTTTAACACTTGGCTTTCCGTTTGCAGCTATGAGGTACAAAGCTTTAAGCGGTGTTTCATGCAAATAAGGCGGTTCACCGTCAATCATTTCTATTAGAAGAATACCTAAACTCCAAACATCTACTTTTTTGTCATAACGTTGTCTTTAACAAATTTTTTAAACAAATTTTACATTAAAGTTAAGATTTTACTTTTTGACGAGTTCAGGCGACATCCAGTACGGAGTGCCGACCACTGTACATCTTTTTTCATCAGCATTTAATTCAGCGCAAAAACCAAAATCAGTCAGCTTGACTTCACCTTTCATTCCGACTAAAACGTTATCGCTCTTTACATCTCGATGAATTATGTTGTGTGAATGCAAATAATCCAAGGCTAACAGGCATTCTTTGGTAACAGTTGCCATTTGGCCTTCATCCATTACTGTCTCAAGAACAATGTCTGTCAATGCACCACCTTCGAGATATTCCATCACAATCCATAATTCTCTTTCATACAAAAAACATTCAATATAATTGACAATGCTCTTAAAATTCATGTCTTTCATGACTTGAATTTCTGTGATTATTAGATCCTTGCGTTGTTGTTTTTCAAGAAGCATTCTTTTAATGGCTACTTGAAGATTTGTCTGCTTATTAATTGCTCTGTATACCTCACCAGCAGCTCTAGGAATTAGATGATAATTTTATTTTTTAAGGAAATAATAAATGACTTTACCCTGAACCCAATTTGTCCTTGAGAATGTATTTATCATGTGGATCGCCTGGTGATACCATTGTTTCCAATATTTGTCTCGCCTCTTGTTCAGTTATTCGTTGTACCTTTTTTTTATTTCGTTTAATTTTATCTATATTTTTTTCTTCGGTTTTTTTAGCTTCAAAAATTTGCGGTTTGGCGGGCACTGGAGTTTTATTTTGCACTGTATTATTAGAAGGTTGACTGCTCGGCACATCATTTAATTTTGGGTAGATTTTTGGGGGAACAGGCGGTGGTACTACAGACACAGAAGATTTTTTCGGCGATTGGTTATTATTATTATCTTTGCAAACATTTATTGGCAAAGTAGGTAAAGGTTTAGCTTTAACTATTTCATCATTGTACAAATTGCTAAAGTCATTTATTAGTTTTTGTTCACCGGCCTAAAATATATTTTTTAATACATTTTTATTTAAATTTAAAATTTTTGAAAAAAAATTTCAATAATCTTAAGCCATTTTTATAGCATCTTTTAAAAAAAAATTAACATCTCAATAATCTAAAAAATAAAAATTCTCTTTGATTAATTAAATGGAATTTTTTTTTTGAGAAATTGAAGAAATTGTAAAATTTTGTTGAGAGAGAATTCAACTTTTGAAAGTCATAGATAAAAATTGAAGATAATCTAAAAAAATTAATAATTTTAAAAATACTAAATGTTAAGAAGATGCTTCATTGAGACACTTAAATTTTAATTATTTATTATTTGCCTATTTTAATAAAAATTTAAAAAAGAATTCTTTTAAATAATTAATAGAAAAAGTTATAAAAAATTGTAAAAGTATTCGTCTAAAAATTAAAATTAATAATTTTTTTAAGAATTTTTATTCAATTTAATAAATTTTTAACTAGAAGCACTTAATACTTGTTCAGTAAGTAGATCTATATACTGATTATTTTTTTTAATAGAGCTAATAGGTCTCAATAAGTTAAATATTGATGAACCAATTTTCTAAAATTTACTTTAATTTTTTGACAAAAAATAGAAAAAACTTGTCGATGCTACTAATATATAACAAGAATCCAGAAATTAACCTATATTAGCTAAATATTCGAAAACAAGATTATTAATCGTTTCATGAGCTATAAAAACTAATAAAAAATTAAAATTAAATTTTTCTAAAATAATTTTTTAAATCATCAAAGATACTCCTTTTTAATGATTAGTAAAAATAAAAAAATTACATTAATGCTTCGATTATCGTGAATCTTTGGTTTGTTGGGCGAAGGTATTGAGTTTGACAAATCAGGATACAAATAAGACTGATTAGAGTAACAATTGCTCTGATTAAGGGAAGAGTTAGAAGCCGAAAGTTGGTCAGCTCGATTAGAATTTGTTTTTGAAAAAGACAATTCACTGGTGTCCAACTCATCTCCGGACAAATCTATGCGATCATCTGAGTCAGTCAACTTTTTAATAAATTTTTGTGATTTTTCTTATTTATAAAAAAATTAGTTAAAAATTTAAATTCTGTAACAATAAGCCTACGTCTTCCCTTAACTGCTTTATTGTACAAATTGATGGCCTCTATGGCAGCTTCTTTATTAGCTTCAAATCTATGCGTTAAAAATCATAAATCATTTATTTTCTATTAGGAAAATTATTACTTTATGTTATTTGTTTCTAAAAGAGATCGCCATTCGGTTGGTAATCCTATAAATTGGTTCCGCTCTTTATCATGTTTTACATTAATATTGTGCTGAAAATTGGTTGGAGTGCCTATTTTCATGTTATCACCCGATTGATGGTGGTCCTTTTTTTTGAATAAAAATGCCATTTTTAGTGCGCCAATCTTCGGACCAGCTATTTCGTAATTACTCTAATAAGTTGCTAATAATAAAAAAATATTCGGTTTTATCAAATATTAATTAACAGGTTAGTAAGAAAATTTAAACATTTTTGGAAAATATTTCTAAATTTATGCGCATTTTAGATTTCATATATCTGAATTATTAAAAGAATGTATATATGTTGGTCTTACTGAGTTCTAATAAAATTATAATTACGATTTCAAGTTTAAGTAGAAAATATTATTATTAGAAATTTAAATATTTTTGCTTAGAATTTTTCAGTCAAGACCTGAAATTATGACCGAGATCTGTTATCGCAATAGATAAAAACGGTTTTATCGTTTTTAATAGCTTTAAAAAAATGGCAACAATGATTAATTTATTTTAAACGCTTTTTACTAATACATAAATTTATAAACTTTAAAGAAATCAAAGTTTTCTTATAAATTAATGAGTTTCATTTCTATTATGCTATAAATACTTGTATATTCATTTGTATTCCTTGTTTAAACAGACAAATTTTTAAAATATTATGTCGATTATTTAAATATTAATGTGTTTAAGCTTAAAAGATTTATCTATGAATAAAAAAAAAAATTTTGTCACATGTTTGGAGTTTTAGAAATTAATCTAATCATTTTTATTAATATTTTTTAATTCAATGAAATATTGTTGACTAAATTTTTGGTGATTGATTGTATTTAACCAAAATGAAGCAACTAAACTAAAAGTAAAAATAAATATTGATCACATTCAATAAAAATATTTAAATTTATTTTGACAAAGCAGATTTTTTAATATAAATGACCATGACTTTAAGACAACCGATTTTCATCATCATTATCCAGTAACTTGAACTTATTCTGAAAATTTTAGTGAAAAAATAATTCAAAAAGGGTGAAATCTGAGAATAATTCTAATAAAATTAAATTAAATTTTATTTGAGAAAAAAAAAAACTAAAAATATATAAATACAGATTTTTTAAGTTTAAGGAAAAAAAATCAAAAATGCATTTTATAGAGGTGGATTTAGGGCACAAGAATGCAGCTATGGGGTTGACCCTATTTACCCATTATTATAAATGCGTGAGTGAAAACCTTGAGACAAATGGGTGTTAAAAATTTGAAATTTTAAAACTGACTTAGCTTTAATTTAAAATATGAGTTTCAAAACGTTTTATTGATTAAAAATTATTGATTTGAGAATTAAATTAAAACTCACGGAATTAGGCCAGCAAACAAAATTTAAATAAAAAAAAACGATATTTTTATTTCTAAATTTTAAGGATTTTTTAAAAAAATTAGCAGCCTTTTGCACAGTTGAAACTGTTATTATTCAATTTGTTTTATTTTTGGAGCATGAAAAAAATATACGCTTGCTTTTTCATTGTTTTTATTGAAGATTTGCATAAAAGAGATATTCGCAGTAGTCGACTTAAATTATTGATCAATAATTGAATGAACTTTACATTTTGTAACAATTAACAATATAATTTTTTCATAATGGAAAATAAGTTTTTTAATTTTTTAACTTATTTTCCTCCCATTAAATATGAATTTGGATTCATATAAAATATTATTGATTATGAATCCAAATTCTGATTTTTAGATTTTCATCATGAGTATAAAAAATAAATTAATAAAATTTTTGGACTTATTTTCAAATAGAAAAAGTTTAAAAAATTATTTAATATCATATTTTTTGTTAAATTAATTTATTCCATAGACAGTATTGTTTATAAAGAAATTTAATGTAAACTTTTTATTTTTTCTTTTAATAGATTTAAAATATTTTTATTTTTTAATAAATATTTATTTATGAGTTAATTGAATTTTTGAACCTTAATTAATATTTCTCATACTTAATGAAACAAAATTAGATAAATGTCGTTTTACCGATTTATTTCTTTAGAATAAAATTCTTAAATATTTTGAAGAAAAATTATTTTTTATGATTAATATATAATTATTGAAATTTAAAAAAAAATTAACATTTCAAATTAAATATTGTATTCAATTTTTTTTTAGAAAACACTTAAACTTTTTCTTATTTATTACATTTTATTTTTTTAACTTCATATAAAATATTAAATGATATTGAAAAACATAGTCTTGCATCATGAAGATAATCTAACAAAACAGCTAAAAAATCTCGAAGAATTTCAAAAATTT